>DWME01001053.1:0-27321 GCA_018244795.1 Parelbella ahira ahira
AAATTTTAAAAGTTTAAAATATCGGTTTGGTTTCAAAACCGGCAATCATTGACAGATGCGAATCAGAGTCGGCAATAATTATGCTCCATCAACCAATCACAAGCGTCGAATTGGTCACGTGGTTTAATGGCGCCAATTACAGTTTGCGTACAATTGTTACTCCGCTAATTACTGATTTACAACCTTTTTAAGGATGAAATTCTTATGATTTTCACAGAATTCTAAAGATAGATAGTTATGCTATGTCCATAAAGATTAAATTTGCTGGATAACAATAGAGAAGCCCTGAAAATTCTAAAGGTAAATTGCGAAGAAATAAATATATTTATGAAACGGGGCTGTCAGTTATCGAAAAAATCGTTCATTTTTGTCTGAATTGATTGGGCGAATATTGCCTTCCAAAATTTTTATAATAACGTAATGTTGTATAGACACAAGCGTAAATGATTGTTTCTCCCAGAGAAGAGAATTATTGCGAGGAAGCTTTCGATGATACCAATGACTTATGCATTTTTTTTTGTTTCGTTCAACCCACTTATCGTTCCACTATTGGACACGGGTCCCTCTCACCGTAAGAGGTTTAAGTTCATGGCTACAATTGACTGCCTCGTTGGACGAGTGGTTGCAAGCGCGTCGGCCTATCGGAAGGTCCTTGGTTCAAATCCCGGGTCTAGAATTTCTAGTAGTGACTCGGAGTCTGGAATTGTGCTCGGTGTATGGGAATAGGGTCACCACCTACTCCATGGGACTTAAATGTTACTGGTGAACGTGAGAGTATACTTCAATCCTTTGCCTACCCCTTCGGGATTTACACACGTGATGTTACGTTAATAATAGCTACAATAAAAATACGCGTTTTTGATAGGGCATCATACTATATCAGTTTTGACAGTTAAGTTATATAATAATGAGACGCTGGTTTCATTGAATCAATTTTTTATCCCTGAATCCATCAGTTTTCCATTACAATCAAACCCGGCAATCTGTCAGTTTCTTGGGATCTAATACAGCATTCTTTGGTATTTTGGATCATATCCGGCAAGCTGCAAAATTAAACCTTAAATTTTAGCAATACTACCTGACAAATACCAAAGTTTATGTTATAATGTAACATCTCTCTTTGTAACTACTCTAATGTAAATAAATTTAATATTTTTGTTATTGTATGCTCCTTAAAACATAATTAAATCGTTTTTTAAATTACTACAAATCCCTCAAGTGCAGATTACCGCCTTTGAATTCGAGTAGAAGTCGAGTAGACTTATATGTAAAAATGCTATATACTTGATTACAGCAATTGTTTCCATATTATGGTTTGGTACTAGTTAAACAATAAAAAGAAAATTATATTGACCCCTCAAAATGCTACTCTTTATTATACACTACTGTTAATGTTAATTTTTTATGCCCATTGTTTTATTATAAATTAAAATCTATTAATAAAATTATACTATCTCATGATCACCCTAGGTCCCTTATGGAATAAGCAGGAAACACTATGTCTATAATCTCTAATATTATATCTACTTAAAATATATTAAATGTTAAATATTAAATATGTAGTAAGAAATATGTGTTAACAAAGTTCTTACTGATATTATTTGTGGTGATGTTAATGTGATGTTCCGGACTACATCCTCCTCACAAAGGTCCGATGTCATTTTGGATATTCTGTAAATAAAAATAAAGACAGATTTTATGTCAAATGATCCCAGCCATAACTTTTTAGATAGTAGGTCAGTGCTACTTGACAACAAACATCTCTTAGTAAAAGTTAATTTTTAAATCATTCTTTATAGGAGAACTTTTACAGATTGTTTGTTAGTTAGTTAATTTTGTTTATATCAAATTATTTAAATTCTCAATCAAAGTATAATAAGACAGTCATATACTGGTAAGTTATCAGATTACTGAGTATATTATTAAAATAAAAACACTTAGCATATGACTGCAAACTCATTTATTGCTTTTATATAAAATATTATCTGAATTACTTTAAAACTAGTTTAAGCTGTAAATTGCAGTTCATTGAAGCCATTCAGCTTCATTAAAGTACAAAAATTTTCAAGGCATTCATCAGTATAAAAAGAAAATGGCAATGCACTAGCATTAGCGTCGTTATAATTTCGCGCTTCATAAAGTTCATTACAAACAAATAAATCAAATTCCATGAAACAGGATAAGGATGTTGAGAAGAGCGCCCACCATACCTTTTTTGATCTCTAATCTTGCACTTCCTTTTCCTGTCACAACGGAAGTTTCTAGTGATAGATCATTGTTTTTTTTTCACAGTGTTTTGACTTGATAAGTTTAAATGTATTGGCTAAACGTGTTTACATCATTAATATTTCACCTTAATGTTGTAAACGTCAACAAAATATTCACACTTTATGTACAATAGTTACATTTTGATACCGCGAAAACAAACGTCAACTTTTAACTATCACTTGTCAAACGTGTAGGTACAATAATGATCAAAGTTAAAAATAACTATGCTAACTTCAACTTGATTTAATTATGTAGTTACTTTTGAGTAACAATTATTTATCTTTTATTAAATATAACTAAATATAAATAGTAGCTTCTATTGTCAGTGTAATTACAATATAGGTTATTTTTGTTTTTGAGTTGGTAGTACTGATTTAACTATAGACAATTAAAATGTATCCTTGAGACCTCTATTACTTCTGAAGATAAAGTAAAAAATTGTAAATACCTACAATGAATTGCATAGAGAAAAGGTTTTCCTGACAAAGTGAATTATACAAATATATAAATCCTATATTTTAATCTTATTCGATGGCGCTCATGCCTGGGAAGCCTATGTCCAGCAGTGGACTGAGATAAGCTGATGATGATGATAAATCCTTTATAAATCTTTATTTTTGTTTTTGCTTTCATTACGTTTTTTTTTTCGTCAGGAAAACTCTTATAGTTATTAATAATATAAATATAATATTGTTTTTTGTTAAAGCTTCCATTTATATTTTATTTTCAATGTGGCCAATAATTATCATGTGATCTCGTGGCCAGTAACTGCAATTTTATGGCCAATTACTATAATTTTGTTTTAAATTTTTACGTTCATGTTATTCCTAAAATGTTTATTAAAAGTTTATTTATGACATCTTGTGTAATACATACGTTAATACAGAAACATTATATCGTGACTTTTATTTATTTTTAAATTATATATTTTTTTTATTCGTTTTTGTTTATCGTGTGGTCGCTTAACTGGCTATTAACTATATTGTTTCCCCTACTAAAATTTTATAGATAGGTACCTAATTAAATACCACAAATATTATTAATATTTTAAGCTATGACAACCACTTGGCATTTCTCTGGTTGACATTTAGAAAATGAAAATATCTTTGGTATGACGTCAGAAGTCATTGACGTCATTTGCGTCATGATTGTGAACGCAAGTTGCGGTAGATTTGACTTCAGTTTTGTTTAGCTTGGCAAAAAATGCTTTATTACGCTACGCACAATGTAGGTACAAACGTAATACTATTTGTGTAAAGCATATAAATTACAGTTATGAAATTGTCTACCCCGAGATATACGTTCTGCTTATTTAGCCAACTGATTTTTATGTTTCTGGATATTATTTTTAATTGCCTTAGTTTGTTTCCAAGAAGCCGAGATGGTTTGCTTGTGTTATTCATGTAAGTATATATTTAAAAAACTTAATTTTATATAGAGTTTTCGTAAAATACAGTTAGTGAAGAATTTAATCTATTTAAATGATTAATAAGTGATTTTGTTTTCAGTTTCCAGGATCTCTTCTTAATACTCTCCCTCACTATGATGCTGATGACATTCTTCTCGACATATTTATTTCAAGTAAGTTAAACATAATATTTGTATCTTCTAAATGTTAGATGTGTATTGTATTGACTATTATAATCTATTCTTATAAAGCAAAAAAATGTTTTTTCTAACAACAGTAAGATATCTCTAGTGCATATATTCTTTCAGAAGTAGCAATGTGCTTCATACTGAAGCTGACTAATATCAGTGCTGTGTCAGTTCCTACATCAGGGCAAAAGTGACCTTTTCATTCTTACTACTTTTATAATAAACCACCTAATACTCAAATAATACAAAATAATTTTACTACCTGCTACCAGTAGGTAATACCAATTCCTATTTATCATATTACTTACAAAGGTTGTACATATGCTATCAACCTTATCAATTGTTATAGTTAATCGTCTTTGGATACTCCTCACATTATGGTATGTTGCAAAAGAAATAGGAAAAACAATCATCACTATTTTAAAACATGAAACAAAATTTGTCAGGCAGTAGCATTATTCAGTCTAATAATGAACACTAATTTATGTGTGTCAATATGAGTCCATTTTTAATATGTGAAATGTAAAAATTCCAATATTTAGACACATTGGTAATTTTGTCATTTTTACATAAAACATAATATATGTTGGCCACTTTAGTCTTCTTCATTATGCCATGTACCATATATGTTAAAAGATATTGATCTGGTGCTTATTCTTTAAGAAGTCAATTGGAGTCTCTTAAAGGATGAACACAAACTTGTTCAAAGTAATTACTAATTAATTATCTTCAATAATGGATATTGGTCAACATTCCATTGTCATGTTCATTCCAGGCAGGCTTGGTGGAAGTATTGATACGGAAGTTCCGGGCAGCAGCATCTGTCATAGCTGCGTACATAGCAGCCAGTATTATTTTGCACACTGTGTGGTTACTGGAGAAATGGGTGAATCCTGAGGTCACATCTTCCCCTATCCTGATTGTGCTGACCACCATACAGAGATGCTGTGAGTACACCTTACCAAATATATTAATACTATTTGCATATTTGGAACTTTATGATATACTGCTGCTTGGTACTTAGATCTGTATTACTTCTTAGTTGGAATACTATCATGTCCCACTTCTCATAGTTGGTTGGAGGTAAACAGTGGCAAACAACTAACAGATAACTGTTAGGTTTTTTACCACTCAAATGTACAACATGACTTAGTTAGTCACTTAATTTGTCTAAACTGCCAAAACTGTCTACATCTAATTAGTTTTAACAAAAAAGAAACATACACTATGCACTTACTGAATCTCTTATACATATTTGTCATTGTAATAGAAATCTAATGACCTAAATAAACTTTGAATCAGTGTATGATTTTCCTTTTTTTTTTTCACAAAAAATTTTATAAAAATTACCTGAAATAGACAAGTGAAAGCATACAAATAATGTTGAATGTCCTTATCATCACCAGCATGTTTAAGTCTGCTGCTGAGCATTGGGCTCTTGTGAAGGGTTTTTCCTTAAGCGAATAGGGCATTTAGTTGCCTTTAGGTATACCATGCTCTACTGCTACATGCTCCTGGCACTGGGTTAAATCGCCTCTTATGACACATGTATCCACACAGATACATATGCTTTGTCACAAACATGTTGTTTTTTTAAAAAGAACTTTTGAAAAGAATCCTGGACTGCGCAGTAGACATTGGGAAAATTTTACTAAATCTTTTAAATGAAATATGTTTGTCTGAACAAACGAAGTACATCTGTTTAAAAATTCTGAACACCAACACATGCACACACTCAAAAGAACATTTCACCTGTCGCCTGAACGTGAATGTATAAATGTGTGTGTGAAATTTATATGGAACCATTCAAACTCAACATCAAGCACAAATGTGCCTTGTGTGTTATGCTATTATATTTATATAATATTTTATAAAAGTTTTTATTTTGTTTCAGTGTCTCCATGGTATTATTTTTTTTACAAGAGGGCTGCCCTAAGAGTGAGCGACCCTCGGTTCTACGAGGACATAGACTGGATCAATCGGCAGCTGCAGACACACTGAACAAGTGTACATATTGCCTTCGTTAATTGTTAGCTTGTGGCACTGGACTTCAAAGTTTGTTCTTTTTGCCTAAATGATGAGCATGATGATGTGTGAATGTACACGTAGTATAGTGTAATATTAGTAGAGTAGTGTAATATTGGGTTTATGCATATAGACCAACTGTAAGACAACATGGTGGTAAATATGACCTCCATTGCTGAAATTCGATATCCAGCCAAAACCGAATTGTTTTTGTTAAATCATTATGAATCTTTTCTAATTATAAAAATAACGTTTATTCAAACACACCACTTAACTTGTTATTGAATTTCGGAGGCAGTAAATATTTAATAAGATTATAATTTATTGTAGCATGTCAGTGGTTTTTCTATGTGTTTGTGTTTAGGTTCATTGTTAATTCTAAGTCATAATATATCTAGTCATAATGAATAAATGTATACAATACTTATAACGCTGCATTTTTTATTACCCACCTCATAAATAAACCCAAAATATATTGTTTCTTAGCGATAGATCATAGGGACGAGTTATATATAAACTTGGTCAAAAATATGCGTTGGGAGACGTAAACGTATACGAACGAAGGCTTGAATCGCTTAAAAGCTAAAGAGAAAGTGCTGGCGATGTCTTCACATATTTAACAAGGATGGATAAAGTTGGAAGGAGCCTTTCCACCGCACGCCCTGCCGTACTACACACAAAATAGTTACCCTATTTACAGCTGGCACACTAGTAGTTGCATCTGCTGCGCCAATATCTGGTAGGTATGGAAAATTTAACTGGTAAATGGTACCTATGGATTATTTTGCATTCTTCGAAAGATATACAGAACATTTTCAATTAGGTACACCTCTTTTCCAAGGTTGGTTTACATTTGGATTTGTTTTTAAACGGGACGAATAGTCCAATTAATATCTGTGAATTTCGTGAGATAGGCGACGGGGACTACTTACCGTCAGATGGTATGGCTGATTTGGAAAACAAAATTAGAGATTTGAAATGAAAACTTTGAAAACAGAATATTTTTATATACAACGTTCACAGCTTTTTGTCATTAGACAATACAAATATTTTTTTTAGTGTTGACTCTTGATAGAGCCACATATAATTGGTCAAGTGAAAAACACTAAGCTCAAATCTAAGCCTGCAACGTTCAAAGTTGACCCTGCGATATATTAATGCTCATTACAAGAGAATCTTTACCGGAAATTGTAGGCGTTTTATTCAGAGATCAATACGCAAACCGTTGGCGCCAGTAGGTACAAGGCCATTTGACTCGGGAAACCTTTGTAAGCCCACGCCCTCGTCTCGCCCATCCGACTCCAACGACGTGAGCCGATATCCGAAGCTCACAAGCGGCGTCGCCGAATAAGTATCTACTACGTTGTTATTATCGTATTTCAGTGTAGAATATTCCTTTACTTAGCCAAAGGCTTAAGCTGGATAAGTTTTTAAAGTTCTGAGTATTGTGCTAAAAATACGAATGTTAGCAGCAACAACACAACAGCTGGAGACTCCCGGAGCCAAGTCCCCGGATCGCTTGCCGCCCGCGCCGGTCCGCCCCTCGTCGCTCATTTTAGTTTCAGTGTGTCGGTGAACACAGTCTATAACGGACGTGTGCCGTACTTACGCGTGTCTCCGATACATATCTACATATATTCACATTATAGAGCGCTAACTACGTAAGATTCAGCTCCATTCTCAATTTTTTGATTGTAAGAATAAACGGAGACTTATACTTTGATACTGCGACCTACAATATTTGCGTTAAGCAGACTAAGGATTATTATTAGTCAAAGAACGCACAAAGGTTTAGCAATAAAGCTTATCAAATAAAGGAAATATTTAAATTTAATACACGTGAAAGAATTTCCGAGCATAATGCAAAAATCCAAATAATTAATTTTAGAATAAATAATATATTATCAAATTAAAATTTCATCCGCATAGGTTATATTAGAATGGGAGTTTAGAGAACCGCGTGTTTTATTGGTAACGTACGTGTGGCGCAACTAAACTTAAGTTTAAACAATAATAAATGATGTGCAAATATAATTATATTCGCATTGTAAGACTGTACATAACCATGATATATTATTAGAGTTTTGTTTGCGTTTGTTTAAAGATAACGTTCAACAATATTTGGTTAACTTGGTACCTATAGTAGTTTTGATTGCCGATATACACATTTTTTTGTAATAGTTTAAATACCGAAACTAAAGTTCATTTCTGAATAAATACACCTACTTTTTGGTTATTAATTTTCAAGCAACATTGCAAATTAAATTACAATATATTATCACATTTTCGTACAGTTATATTTGATTCTATCCCGGACAATCCATTCGTTGCACTGGCGGCTCCGTAGCGCCGTAGCGCGTCGCTCGTAGCACGACCGTTGACTCTACTGTGTAGCTCCACGGAAATACTTCGTGCTATTATTGTGAAAACTTTATCTGTAAAGATAATATTTAAAGTTGCTGCTAATTGAATTATAATACTTATAGAGTGACATTATAACAATATTATAAATATACAATTTTAGAACTGACAAACCTCAATATCGTGTGACGTTTCACTAAATATCAATAAATCTGTGTGACAGTGCAGTGGGCGTCATCTCGCGTGCAGTCCGTGTTCAGCGTCACTGAAGTGTAACATCGCTTCAAAATGTTCACCAAGATCGTGTTTTATCT
Source organism: Parelbella ahira ahira (assembly GCA_018244795.1). NCBI lineage: Eukaryota > Metazoa > Arthropoda > Insecta > Lepidoptera > Hesperiidae > Parelbella > Parelbella ahira. Next base: position 8,565 of record DWME01001053.1, read on the forward strand.
TTTCGTTTATGTCACCTTGCTACTGGCGGACAAGATGCTGCAAATTACGTCTGATTATCCGAGATCTGTTGTCCGTAGCCGCATATTCAAATTCTCATTGTAAGTATACCTTCGTATTTTGTTGTAATGTATATCCCAATGTAAACCTATTTATTTCATTTTAATTATTTATATTTTACACCTAGAATTTAGTTAGGTTGGTACAAAAGGCGCACTTATTGCCTAGTTACATTCTCTACCAAGGGTTGATCCCTTGGTGATGGTGAGATATATATTATTATATAGTTATCGAAGTGCTACAATTACCCTTCTATACAAGAGATGAGATACCTCTGAGGACTGGCTGCTTGAGGTATACGACAGCTTACTTGGGCACAGCTACACGTTGAATAATGAGCATCATCCTAAGTTGCTTTCCCTACAATTAACTCATAGCTAAGAAAGTACATCTTTTACATTGTCTGTACCCATACTTCAGCACGCAAGATCAGTTTTGTTATTAGATGATATTATAAGAAAGTAAATTGAATTTTACAGTGAATTTACAATTTTATTAGATTTTTATCTCTTAGATCTTTATATTTTTAATATCACAATTCAACAATTATTAAGTACTAATAACAGGTACCTTCTACAAGTACATATATATAGTATTTTTAAATAAATTGTTTCAATTTGTTTCAGATTTCAAGACTTGCTTGTGATTCTTAGCGTTTTAAAAATGATTGTATTTGAGGTAAGTGATTAAACACGTGATTGATAAATCCGTCTTCTTCGACGTTGTTAAATATTTTTTTTTTAGTGAGATAAGATTATGCATGTTTTCCCAGAATGGGTAGGCAGAGGAGTATATTAAAACCCCGACGATTCAATAGTTATATTATACATATGTACATATGTCCCACGATGTAATAAAACCTTTTTATAACGTATATTAAAATAGCCCCAACTTTCTCCAAATATCTTTTCAGAGATCAGAGACCCGCATCAAGGTAAAGTTAAAGGATTTTTTTCCGTGGAACTTACAGAGTTGTTGTTGTAATTCGATAGAGGTAGGCACACACCTAATATTAAAATCTGGCTCATAGCGCATGCGTTACTTAGCGATTGGGCCATTGTGGTAGATTTGTGTGATCCTATGACCTTTGAAAGTTTTCGTTCGTAAATTAACGACACAAACGTCATACGGTACTTTCTTAAATTTATTTTCCTCATTTATATTTTTTTACATGAAAAAAAAAAACAAATGGCGCAGTAAGGCACTGCTTTTATTTATTTTGATAGGAAATCATCATCATCAGCCTGGTTGCGTCCTCTGCTGGACATAGCACTATCCTCACGCTGGGCATATGTATCGGAGATCGCAGAGCATAGCATCCTGCACAGCTTACGCTGTTACCTGTAGGCGACCAGGGCATTTAGTCGAGCCTAGGTAAGCAGGGCCATACCGCGCTCTGCAAGAGTCGGGTTTGCGCGCATCGTCCGACGCCGTGGTATCCCGGCGTGTTACGGAGGATGTATTCATTCTCCGCTCCGATACGGATAAGTTAAGTAGTAAATAGTAAATGACCATCACCAAAGACGGAACCTGAACCAACAGAATATAGTCGGGTACGCTGGAGTGCAGTACGTGTGGGGCGACCACTTCCTCAGCTATGGACAAATGACTTAGCCCAACTACTCGTCCTAATTCCACACGACACTTGCAGGGCATGTCGCTCGGCAGAGTGATGAACCGTATCATGAACTCGGGGCTGACGACGCGCGTGTACCTCGCCAGTAGCGCCGTGCTGCACTGCGCAGTACTTTTCGACGAGGCCACCAACCACTACGTGCGCCTAAACCCACGACCAGATCTTCCGGATTCTATTACAGAGTACCTTATAATAATAACATATTTAATTATTAAATTACTTTTAAGTCATAAGGCCCGGTCCGTAGCAAGGTCAAATAGACACCAGACCATCGAGTACTTGCCATATGTCTAACGTCGTAAACCTAGTGTAGGTACTTCTTTTACATTAATCACTCATCATACACGTACGCCGATTTCGAACACTTCTGTCTTCCCCCTCAGTAATTTAGGTGGTCATACCAATGTTTGGTCAAGATTGTTAAGAATTGACCTCCTTCGACATCTGCTACAATCAACATTCGCATAATATTAGGTAATATCATATTTATAAAATTAATATTAGGACATGTTTTTTTTAAATTCACGTAACTGAGATCCTTACTCGGTGCAATAGTCAGAATATCTTCCTCAAGTGGCATGTGCTTAACAAGAGCTGGTATGATACCCACGGTGGGCGGACCATTCACCCGACTAATAGGTAGTCTATAAGGGTACTTCAATGGAGTAGGGCCGGCAGGGTGGGTGGAAGGCTTACCTCGTAGTAACTTTTCACCGTCGTATATAAAATTACCCTCAGTCAAAGATGCAATCAAGATCAAAATCTCATGTTTTCTAAATGTAATTTGAGGATTCGCTGGATGGAAATTTTAAAGAGCTTGTAGAAGTAAAATATATCAATTATCTTATTTAGTAATGGCTATTTATAAAAAATAGAAAACTTCAGCTTTCAGTAATATCAAAGTAGACAAGCTTCTAATCTAGTATAAAAACTCTCGGCGAATCGTCGCCGTGACCAGAGGGCAACGTTGCCAACATGCGCTTGCAATTGTACGCTTCAGTGTAAGTTGTTACCGGAAATTTAATAGGATTTTACTCGTATGTATATTTTTATAAAAGCACCTCAGATCTGCATCTTCTATATTCATCAATACTCACACACGACCTCCATTTTAGAGGATTAACACATACTTACTTAATAGTCTTTATTAACTTTCTAGGGAGCAAAGGCACTTATTCCTGCTGTAGACGTGCTCTCCTGCTGGCTAACGTCAGCGTGGCGCCGCGACGACTCTCTTAGTATTTAGGCATAGTTGAGATACTTAAAGTTGATTCTATGTATCTGATTGAACACTGCGATGCGATTCTCAAAACAACTGTTACAAAGAGTGCAGTCGCGGAAAGTTATATTTGCTGCAATTAGGCTTTGCGCTTGCCGAATGTGCTTTGCGATAACTGAACAAACGACTGTAATTTCTAAGTTTTATAAAACAGAAATGTTCCATTTTATAGGTATCAAATTTTAGGGCAGCGGCACTCACTTTGTGAAAGGGTTGGCCGCCTTTATTCCTCCCCTAAAGGTCACTATGCCAACATGTATAGGTACATATCTAACACAACAATCACAAAAGTACTCGCAACAAACTAATCTAGAAAGAGACCATTACTTTATATTATGATTGTCTCATTTTTAATAACAGTCACGTTTAAGCGTCTTTTTGCCGGAATAAGGGTCTTGGTGTTCTCCCTACAATCTCTAAATACTTATTACATTAGTAATTGTTTTGAATTAAATGAATCTAAACGTACTTGTGAGTAACAATAAATTAAAGTACTGATATAGCTAATGTTGCTTCGAGAATCGTGTCGCTTACTAATATTATTAATATTAGAATATTTGACGTTTTTACCATGTCCTAACTCATAAAGACTTGTTTTATTTTGTATAACGTTTTATATATTAAGATTATCTAATTTACGAATTGTTTACATTGCGCATTCTAATAAAGACTGTAGATTAGGTAAAACCCATCATATAGTATTTCCTATATTTCTGAAAGCCACGAAAACGACTCGTCAAGTACGGCGGCAGGGCGGCGCAAGCAATGTCTGTACCCGTTTTCAAAAAGCCTCTCATTTCACTGTAAAAGTTTTGGCCAATATTCGTTGATTATTAATTTTTTTATATTAATAAGCAGGGCAGGCGGCCCACAAAAAAATAATTAGTCGATTAAAGTCATAAAATACTTTTGTGCCAATTGTTTCAGCTCAATCAAGTAGTTAAACATTATGAATAAATTTTATGTTACACATTTAAATCTAAAGTTACTAACATAATTTATAGTGTTCTATTGATATATATTTATAATCTACGGATTAATATTAGTAATTCATGTAACAAATGTATTTGTAGAAACGATATAATAAAATTAAATAACCTGTGTTGGTCTTGTTTTATTTGTAAATATGTGCAATTATTATATTGACGGAAGGCGAACGCTGTAACTTCAAACACAAAAATAAAATAAAATACCACATGGAAAAGTTTTCAAGGTAGGTACGTTTATATCGTATTTTCCTTGTATCCTCTGAGACATAAAGCATTATAATCGGTCATAAGTAATGTGGGAGCCGAAGCAAAGCTTACTGAATAGCAAGCCACTCTAAAAGTAAGGAATAATGAAAACGTACCGAATAAAAAAATCTTTTATATCCATGGACATGGTACGATTCGATATAAAATTGTAATATATACCTATCCTATTTTATTCCTCAATGTGGATAAACAATCATCATCATTATCGTCATTAGCAGCCTACTCCCGTCCGCTGCTGGACATAGGCCTCTCCAATGGCCTCGCCACTGAGCTCTTTTCAGCTCTTCGCATCCAACCACTGCCAGCCACTTTGCGTATATCGTCATTCTACCTGGTTGGAGGACGTCATACGTTACGTTTTCAAAGCTGCGGACTCCACTCCAGAACACGGATCGAACGGAATCAGAACTTGGATCGAAACTAAGTTCCTAGATACCACAAATTTTTAAAATAAAAAATAATCTTGATGAAAGACCGTAACAAATCAACGGTAAAGTTGTAATCGCCCATTAAAAGGGTTAACTTCGAATTTCTGACGCGCACTTGTATCTTTAAATAGTTTGTCTTAATTAATAAAGTGAATTGTACCGATTGAATTTTATTCTAATAAGATCCATGTGCCCAACAGTGGAACAACAAAACGTTTGATAATAAGGACTAACCCATACCACTGACAACTCCACCGATCGGTTCAAGCACTGGCGGCGACGGGGTTAAGTTCCCATAACACCCCTTTTTCCTTGGTATGATAATTGTTTACAAAATAGGGCGCGCCAACAAACACATGACGGCGTTGCGTTTACTAACTCACTAGAGCAATAACAATTGATTAAAAGGTAATCAGTGTTTACGAACTTTTATACTACCGTAGAAGCGAAACTTTGAGAAATAGTCAAACAGATGTGCAATTATGCTAATTGTTCATCATCAACAATAGGTTAAACACGCTACGAATATCCGAAATGGCAGTCTACTCCAAATAATTGATTAAAGTTGGCAGAAACAGGCGCGTTAGGCAGTTCATTAAGAAAAGGTACGGTCAATTAACAGCTTTTTGTCGCGTAAGTGTTTGTTTATTCGGTTAATTTTATACGCTATCGGGTAAGCACCTTCACTTTTAGCCATTTTTAAAGCTATATCCGATATATTTAGTAAAAATGCGAGGCGAAAAAAAATTTTTAAAACTTAGCCTTGAAAGCTTGCAAGTTTTACTCTACGACTCACCGAGATATCTACATATAGATAGATAAAGTTAAAATTTACGAAGCAGGCATTAAACGAGACTCTTAGTTGCTTCAATGAGTGGTAAATTTCAAGAGATGAATTTCGTTTTCGATTAGTTGCAAACTTAAGATATTGCGCTTTATATCCCAAATTGTAATTTCCAACGTAAATCAGTCCTTACTTATACTTTTACGTTTCTTAGGCATACGGAAATTTAAATGATAAATGATGTTATGAAGATTTTGTACTAATTTAATCATCTATTTGTAATACTTTGTACCATATAATTCTGGAGAACAAACAATATAATTTAGCCTAGTCGTATTTATAATTGTGGTTGTTGAAACGGTTACATTGTTAAACAGAATTAATTACAAGTTCCGTCGGCGTGAACAGAGCATTATGATAGATTAAACCATGGACTATGTTAATTAATATATCACATTAAACAAAATTGTAACTATGTTTCATGTAATGATGTGGCATATTAAACATTTCTATCGAAGGCCAATATCGTCAAGCGGTTAAATTAGTTTACGAACTTGGACGTTATAACGGAGCTTGGAACCCCTTATATCCCTTAGGTAAATAAATAATCAGATCCGAAATTAGCCAACTGCTAATAATATTCTTATTTGTTTTATAAGAAAAGCGCAAAGAGAGTTCTCCTTCAAAGCCGGCAAAGCATTGGCCGCTCCTCGGGTGTTGCATAGGTAGGTATATCCATAGACGACGGTGACCACTTGTGGCCCGTCTGCCTATTTGCTTGGCTAAATATAAATATAAATAAGTAGTCAATACAATTTGAATTATTTTAACTTCAGACTTTAAAGCTTTAGACTATTCCCAAAATTATAAAAATACTCAAAATAGATATTAAGTGACAGCAAAGAATATTTTACGAGTAAATACTTATGTTTGAAAATGTAAGTAACAGGAGAATAAATCATAAGTAAATTATTGACTTGATTTAATTAAAAGGCACCAAAACAGATAATAGAAAGTGAATGCCTGGTGTTAATATGGGGGTTGATTTGCGCAAATTTGAGCCGTGGTCCTCGACGTGTCGAGATGTTTTATCGCTTCAAATACGCAGGATTCGCACTAATCGATAGCCATCTCCGTAGAGACGTAGGAGGGGAGCGGGAGGGGCAAGGGGTGGGAGCCTCACCCTTGTTTAATAGAACTGTTTCATTTCATACCTGCCATCAATAATAGGTACATATTTTATGGCCTTGTTCACTTTAATGTAGTGTAATAATTGAAATATTTTTAATTACCTATAGTGTAAAATTTTATTGATTAATAACAACCAGTCAATTGAAGTAGGAGATCACTTATATAAAAGTAAGTAATATTAATAATTATAGGTAATCCAAAACGAATTAAAAATAAATTTTATATACATTAGACCTTTTGACAATTTCACCGCTATATTTTGAAATGCATTGAATAAAAATTTGAGTTTGATTTTGAGCTAATATTCGTTTACGGATACATAGGTCATTTCGTAATTTTATTATTACATGAATTCTAAGGACAAATAATTCAGGGATAGATATTTCATAAGAATTTGTCATATGTGTTAAAAGATATTTAAGTTAGAACCTGATAACCTTCGCCCACCTAAGTTCATATTTTTTATTTTAGTAATTTGTGGTAGGTGGAAGACGCCCTCTCCGGCCGGCGCCACACCTGCGCATTGCGCTCCCGGGATCTGCAGCTCGTGCATCTAGCGTCCGACGCAATTATCTTATCTAATCAAAATCTAACTTAACCCTGAACAAATGGATAATATCTTCGACGTCTCCGTGAACCAGCTGCTGGCCGCGTTAACCGCGGTCAACGTGGGGACTATCATATACGAAATGTTCTCTTGCTCCCGATTTCCGGCCAATTGGGTGTACGTCGCGTAAGTATTTGCAAACAATCAATACTTTGTCATGTATTCATATACAAATGTATTGTTAAAATGTAACGATTTCCATAATCACAGCTCTAATTAAAAGTATAGAACAAAAAATGTGATAAATCATTACAACGAAAGGGTGGCGCTGAAATCAAAATGGCTCCGCTGTCTGCGTGAACTTAATGTAAACGATCTTTCAGCTACTTTGTAATGCCACAGGTGAATAATGTGTTGTAAAAAAGGATTATTTAAACGTTAACCTTGTATCTACAAGTTTTTATTAATTAATTATTATAAAACTTTCATTACAACATTTTTACACCTACGTAGGTATTTATACATTTCAATTCATTTATCCCTTTCCGTTCGCAGATCCCACGACTCGTTGATGATTATGAAGTATGTAGAACATCTCAAGCGAACCGTAAGTATTTGAACGCCCTCAGATGTTAATTGGATTTAGCTACTGTTTGCCCGATCCCTTGGCGCGCACGATACCTTTTTACATATTCCTTGTTAATGATTCTATTCTTCCCAGTAAGAAATTATACTAGGATATTTTTTTGTACATGTTTTATTATTTGTGTTTTCATTGCCATATATTTAATCGACGGAAGCCTTGAGACTTAGAAAATAGTGATGTCTAAAAATGTTACCTAGTGTCAATTGTTACTGTTATCCCCGTATATTTAAATTGTTTCCTCTTCTATGGACTTAGATTTGTTTGGAATTATTTTTTTTAAACTTTGAAATGACGCCGTTCGTAGATACCTAACTGGAAGTTCAACTTCTACCGCGACGTGGTGAACGCGGCTCTGGAGGCGCCCTGGCCCGTGGTAGTGTACCTGCTCGGCGTCGAGGGGCTGCACTTCACTCTGCTGCGCGACTACTTCCCGGAGCCCGCATACGTACGTAGCGCTGCACATATGTATCTAGAAATACCGAGACCACCTTCGTTTAAGGACCCAACATTATATTGAAATTTACTGTTATGCATTAATACTTACTTCTGTTTGATTTGGTACGCCACTACATACCTACATACTTTTTAAAAAGTGTTTTATGAGTTGCTGGATTCAGTAATAATTATATAAGTATATGCATTTCTTCCGAGACGTTATGTTACTTATTTGTTGTTTAAGTAAAATAAGTGTTACAACGGTGTAATTATTTGTTAATATGTCCACAGTGCCTCGCCGAGAAAAAATGAATTAATGCCGAATGGAGGTTTCAAACAACAAGCAGACCTAATCACCGCCATAATTTCATCCAGTCTCGCTGTTAATTTAATATCAACTGATTTTGTTTTAAAAGCCTAAACCTGATTGCAAAAATGTGTTTCTGTACGTACTCGTAGGTATACCGAATCATACCTGTATCCCGATGACGTTTCACGTTAGGCCTAATAACAACATTGTAATATTTTCTGATATTATTATTTACTTCTAGTTGAATTTTTTATCGTGATTTTAAGTACCCTATTCGAAAGATTATCGGAACATATCTGAACATATCCATGTATTTAATTTACTTACACGTCATGAGTTTAATCATTTACTAATTACGTATCGTCTCGTCAAACATATTTCACAATGGCATTACTTTGGTGTACTACACTCCTCTGTCTACCAATTTAGGAATTACAGGCGTGATGTTACGGTATTACCTACCTTAAAGCCGTTAATTGACAGTCAATTAAAATTTTGTGTGAACGTTTAGTAGTACCTACTTGATGCCACTTTGAATTAGGAATACCGCTATTCTCCTGTAGTGGACATTCTAATCGTATGTATACGTGCCCACAATATCAAACTTGCGCAACACAAAGCGATTAGTTCTCTACTCTTGATCGACTCTTGATTCCTGCTCACTTACCTCTAAGACTGTGGTTTTAATAAATATTCGTAAGTTTCTATTCAATGTTGGAAGTTTTAAAGCTTCCTAACTAACAAATTATTCTTTAAATTAAATAAATAAATATTGACTAAATGAAAATACCAAATACCTATTGGCTCCTTTGTTGTTTTATAAGTATTTACGAATATTTTCGGACTACTTTATTTTTGTATTAAATCTATTCTATTAACATTTCATATACCTACATACTATTTTACAATTATTATATACCTACTTATTACGGTAGCCTAGAATATTCTACGGCAATCGTAAGTAGACGATGTTTTTATGTGGCCCGTTTGGCCATAACAGCACTATTACCATAATGTTTCATTATATGTACTATTCTCATAATAAAACTTGAGTATACCTGCAATGTTGTTTTACTTACCAAAAGCCCTAGATCTATTTGAATAGATTCAAAACAAAGGATACACATTATTTTTCCTAGTTACTTTACAGTTTTGGTAAGCTGTGCCTCAGCCTTTAGTGTGTCGAGTATTCGCCGACTTCGAACATTGTCATTTTTTATGTTACGCGACAAAGACCTCGAAACTCTAGTTTTTGAATATTTGCTGCCTGTGTGTTGTTTTCCATTAGGTATCTGACAAAACGTAATGGAATCTTTCACTGCGCTTGATGTGCAATTCATAAATATCTTATAGTTAAATTAATTGAGTACGTCCTGTCTTTTTCCTGTCGGAAAGTATCCCATCTCCACAGGAAAACAAACAGTGTTGCAGTGAACGTCAGGTATATACATTTATGTACTTATGTATATAGCCTGCTGTACCAAGACATTGGGCCAACGCTTTGCGCCACTCAATTGTGGCAAGGTTAGGGAGGGACCCTTTGCGGTCGCTGTTTACACGTTAGTATAAGGTCATTCTACATTGGTGGTTAAAATAAGTATGATATTTTGCAGCTGCGATTATTTATTCATACAGCATGTTCAATTTCAATATCTAAAACATTTCATATATTTTGGCTGTGTATGTTTGCGAGCACGACAGCTAATGTAAACGGTCTGGGTCTAAGGCTCGGGACGGACATTTTTTGATTTTACTAACTAAGACTAATTTCTAGTAGTCGCTCGGAGACGGGTTTGTGCCCCATATATGGTATCATTATATAATTATACACAGCAGTTATTATTATTATTGTGCATAAATTAAACTTATGAAAAAAGTTGATCAAGAACAAACAAATATTAAGAAATTAATTTATGAAATTATCTACATGTATTCTATTATTTACCTACACTTCCCGAAGCGGACGGGTAATCTTGTTATTTTTATTGTACATTAGAACACGAAACTTCGTGTCAGAATCAGGGCAATAGGCAAAATGAAGGGATGTGACAATCTCGGCGTCCCCTAAAGTATTACAATCCATCACGATTTTATCCTATCCCCCAAGAGATTTGTCAAAGTTTCTCTGTATTACCTTTTTGTGTACATGACAATTAACAGTGTGGTGTGTAATGCCGTATAATAGTAGTGTAATGTATCGAATACATCTCGCTGAAAATAGTCCTGGCGGCGCCCAAACAAGAGGCTATCTATGTACCTATGTACATGTACGTGCGAGGTATAATTCGCGCCGCCGCGCTATCGTAGTGAGCATGGTAGATATTATGTCGTTTGTACTCGGGTTATAAAAATATAAAAACAACAATGAATTATCAATGTCGGGTTTTTAAAAATAACTGGGAACTGCCTATTAGTATAATGTTAGGATTTGATTTATTTACGTCCCCACCGTATAGGTTCCATGTGAATTCTTGCCATGTTTTTCCCGAGTGCGAATCTCTGTAGGCTGCAGAGCGGAGAGACATCTCTGTACACGCTCACGAAACTTTTGTGTCAGTGTGTCGGCAATGTTGACATATTGGCACTACGGTGTCATTTTATCTCGGAACAAAAGCTGGATCTAATTGGAAACTGTAATTGTGATTACACTAAATAGTTGAACATTTTTGGATTTCGTAGTAACAGAAATATCGCCAAAGTGGTCCGCTTAAAAGATAAACTTGCGTAGAAAACCGTAAACAACGTTATCCTTTCTTTGAAGACCACGGCAGTCCTCGGCGTATTTACGCACATTTTATTAAACAACTAAAATGATACGATTAATTCATAAGATATTCCTGTCAATAAATCTATTTCTATTATTGCACTTCACACTTCTGGATTTATATTATAGTATGTACAAGAAGTACGCCGCCCGGCTCCAGTGCAACTGGTTCCGTAAGATACACCTGTTTATGAACATAATCGCGTGAGTATTCGTTTTAAAATTATCCTGTTTCGTGTGATTGTATCGCATTTGGAATTTTAGTAGCGCGTTAATAAATAATAAAAATATTTTTAGAATGTAGTTATAAGAATATTTAAAAATGTATTCTAGTGGGTACCAACGTGTTATAAAACAAAACAAGTATTTAAAGTGAATTACTCATTTTTAGTTTAACAATTGTTGTGGCCTCAATATCTGCCATGACAAATATTTATGTGATGAACACAAGTATTTTTCTGGGTATAAAATGTGTCATCACCCGTCTGGTTACCTGAACGAGGTAGCGCGCTTACTATCGAACCCATCGAACAAAACAATCATGATTTGCTTCAACTTCGGTTTTGATTGCACATCACAAGCGGTCACACCATCAAGTGTTATACTCCCACTGTTGTAAACGGGTCTCCTCTCAGAATTAAAAGGGTAAGGCCATAACTTATCAGCCGCCTAATTGTTGGCAGACTTTCACACGCCTTACAGAATGTTATGGGGCTCTCGTAATCTGTGTAGGTTTCCCGCGATGTTTCGTTTCAGCGTTAAAACAATTTGTATTTAGATATAATAAATATGTTAAAAAAATTGATTTGGTATCAAATTAAAAGAAACTTATAAAGTAGGTACTCGTAACTGGGTAGGTACTTTATAACCCAATATTTATTTTGTTTGTTTGTCACCCACAATTAACACAGTTCACAAATGGGTAAATTAAAGTTATTGACTATTATATACTTACTGTAATGTAATATGTACTGATTGAGTCGTTGGTCGAGTCGTTGCGAGCGCGACTGCCGTTCGGGAGCTACTGCGTTCAAATTCCGGGTTGGGTATTATTGAATTTTTCTAATTTAGAATTTCTAGTAGTGACTCGGAGTCTGGCTCTGTGCCTGGTGAATGTAAATAAGCTTACCACCTACTTATTTCATAACACTTAAACGTCATTGTTGAAACGTGGGAGTGTAGGTATCTACTACGCTCCTCTGCTTACCCTTTCGGGGATTACAGGCGTGTTGATACGTAAATATGTACAGAACCCGTTGTTGAACAGGTCGTTTAACATTAGATCCAGCGCAATCTTCGTGAATTTTCATTGTATTAGTTTATATCCTTACGTACGAATAAAGTATCTACTAAAAATATTTACATTTTCAGTTACATCGACCTTTACATCGTCACTGCGAACTTGCTGGCATACGAACTTGTTAAGGTAAGACTTTTCCTTACCAATTTTCTCGTTAGAGATCCTTATCGAAAGGTAGGTATATATTTCGGCTAACTTTAAATTTACAGCGTGAAAGATAATAATACATACTTAGAATTAGATACGTACCTATATAGCAAATGCATGTTGTATCTAACATTAGCTAGCGATGGTATTTCAACTTAACATCACGCGGCTAATCTAAGTTAGTAGTTACACCGATTAGCCATTACCTAAGCTTCTTAGAAAACGAGCGGGCCGCAGCTTAAAGTAAATACATTTTACATGAGCATAGCACTATAATAACTCAGTCTATTTTATTCTCACTTGTTTTTCTTTTATACAACTGAACATTTCAGGAGAAGGGCTTGTCGGGGCTGATGCACGACTTCAACCTGCAAAACCTGGAGTTTGTGTTTATGCACATCTGGTTTCAAGATTTGCTGAACCACGTGCATAGATGGCCACGTGCCGTGTCAATATCCAACGAATACCTTCATGATCCGTTCGCATTCCGACTAAAGATCGAAGAATCCACAATCACAATTTACATGTAGGTCGACTCAGCTGTAGGTATCTATTAGCAGTTGAATTCGTTGTAAATTTGTAAATACTAGTTAGGCGTAAGTTCAATATTTATTTTATTTATATACCTATGAATAATTAATCAATTTGAGCTTTAGGTGTCTAAAATGTTACATCGCCTACATCTCATCGAGATAGTCCTATAAGTACCCCGGGCAGCGCCTTCCTTATGACGTCAAGAAAACCTCTTCATCATCTTCATCCATCTATCGTAATAAGTGTGTAATTGTATCCTAGGGGATGTACTTCAAAGAATAGTATAGAAGCACCCTGCATAGATAAATAATTTGCAGAGGTAGGTATCTATAAGTAGTATAAGTAGTAGGTATACCTACTTCTAAATGCAAGTTACTTATGTTAATGTTCGTAGTGACAATTACATTGCGTCTCATTTAATCCTATGTTATATTATATTTCATAACTAAAGTCAAAGCCTAACATGACGTGATCTCACACGTGCACCTGTTGCCCGACGTTTAGGAAAGCAGTGTACACAATATGTTATTTAATATTGTAGATCAGATAATGTACGCTACCTCATATATGTATAGGTATTTATACGATCTAATCTAATCTGGAAAGGTTGGATGCGCCATTGCTGAGCGACAGGTCCTCAGTTCAATCCCCGGGTATTATCGGGTTTCTCTAACTTGAAATTCCCAGCATTGGCTCGTAGTCTGGATTTGTGTCCGGGGTATGGCAAAAGGCTTACCCCCTATTCCATGGTGGGGCGTATAAAGTAACTGGTGAAACGTGAAAGTGTACTGCACTCCTGTGCTGTACTACCTCTTCGGGGATGACAGGCATTATTTTACGTTGTCACGATTACATGTGCATATTTAATTTACCGTACAGTTTATTGTTATTTTTTAACTATATCATGTAGTTTTTCTGTATTATGTAATATTTACGTTATGTAAAAATGCCCTACATAAAAGTGATCGAATATTTTTACACACAAATATTTGTTATTTCTGAAACACCGGATTATTTGTTAAATATTTTTTAATGGTAGGTATGTAGTAGTCAGTGTATGCCAATATACTTCGATAAAGGAAGTGTCGTAATGATACACGCAGAAGTGAATTAGTCACCTCGCTATGATGACGTAGAGGCGAGGAACTAACAAGCCGGGGTGAAAGCGCATTCCTCGAAATGCCGCACTGATCTGTAATAATTGTACCGGAGGCTTCCTAATTGAAAACTCGTTTCGGACACGACATCCATCGCACTTAGGAATATTTGTACAGTTTTTCACAACAATCACCATAAAATGTACCTACTTCTTAATATTAACATACTTAATAATGTAGAAAAAAATAAAGGCTTCGACTCTCGAAAAGCATTTTGTTTTAATATTTTTACTTTTTGTAGTGCCACTCATGTAAAACTGACTCGTTGGTCGAGTGGTTGCAAGCGCGACTGCTGATCGGAACGTCCTGAGTTCAAATCCCGGGTCGGGTACTATTGGATTTTTCTCATTTAGAATTTCCAGTAATGACTCGGAGTCTGGAACTGTGCCCGGTGTATGGCAATAGGCTTACCACCTATTCCATGGGACTTAAACGTAACTAGTGAAACGTGGGAGTGTACTACACTCTTCTGCCGATCCCTTCAAGGATTACAGGCTTGATGTTACGTTTTTTTTCACTCATGTAATAAATCTACTATTGATGTCCATTCATGCAATGTTAATTAATGTTTTCTTGATAAAACTGTTGATTACCAAGTACCTACATATTAATTAGAAACTAGGCTACAGGAACATGACATTGTTATTTAGCAATAGGTTCGTGTTTGGCGGCAATCTCACCTGATGTAAAACGAGATGTGGCCCCGAACCTGGCTCGCCCGCCTAAAACGTACCTATTTAAAGGATTCTTGAATAAATCAAAGCAAGGTTGTCATCATCGTTATCATCATCAGGCCGTTTTCGTACACTACTGGGCATAGGGCTTTTTAAAAGACGCCACTGTTTTATTTGTACAGAAGAAAAGTTATTTAGTTAGACAACAAAATTAATAATGCATCGCATAACAATATAATTGATTCTCAGTTCACTTTAGTGACAGGAGAAATAAAAAGTCAAAGTAAGTTTATCCACCTTTATTTGTCAAGACAACATTTATTCTGTTCTACCACGAATAAATACAGTTCTAGGTTTATTAGAAACACTACGATATATAAAAGTGATAGAATAGCAGCAGTCTACATGAAACCACAAATATTGAATGGAGAAATGTTTGAGATTGACTACGCAAATGAATAAGGAGGCAGAAAGGCATTATGAAGAATATTATATCGATATTATGAATACGCACAAGTTTAATATTCTAATTTTTTTTTAAGTTTCAAGCTTTAGTTTTAACTAATTAAGTTTCAAATAATTTGTAACGCATTTATTTCTAAAATTCTTTACGGCGATATTGGTAATGCCAATTTTACAAACAGATGCAAGGTAAAATAAATTACTGAGAACAAACAGCGGCATTGATAGTTTTCATCACGAAAATCTAATTAAATTATATTATAGTACCTATTTATAAAGATGTTGGTGTACATAAAGGTATGTAATATATAATGTTGTAAATAAATAAATAAATTGCACACGGAAAATTCAAGAGTCGTCCTAACAGTGGCAGACTCACGAAAATTGTCAGTTTTCTGTCTAATTTCATATTTCGTTTACTGTCAGCACATAAGATCATATTTCCGTTGGATTTATGAATGTCATTTCAGTTACAAAATAATAAATTCATATTATACTTTACGTCACGCTCTGTGACATGTAGGCAGAGAGCACAGAGTGCCAAATATGTCTATTCTTTTAGAACTGGCGAGCTTCTTCCGCATTCATCACTCGAAGAGAAGGCTTGGAAGACTCGATTAATAGGTGAACACAAACAAATAATTTTTAGATATCTTCTACTTATGTGAACTATAATAACAAGAGCACTTTTAGTTCTGTTACTGATAGCTTTATTCTTCATACGTTATTACGTAGGCTATAGTTATGCGCCCAAATTGATATTAATCCTGGATGTGAGGTTGACTCAGAGAGAGACAGACAGGGGGACATGGGCATTGATGGTACTTCGTAAAAGTAAGTAACGATAATCTGGTGGCTGGTGGGTGCTGTCCTCGAATCGCGCGAAGGCAGCGTGCGGGCCTGTATACCTCGGAAGGTAGCCTCCTATTTCTCTCTTCCGTGTTCTCTACCTACATTTGATGACTATCGACCTGATCTGATTAGGTCCGAGGCGAAGTATATCGACCCAAAAAAACTTTCAAAATCAATTTTATATCTGACGTAGCAAATAACCAATGCCTCTATCGAGTTACTTGTGGGCATAAATTTCTTGCACATGCTCGCGTAATTAAAAGTTTTCTACAAATATGAAGTGAAGTCGTTGATATGTGGTTTATGATTCGCTCACGAGCGAGAAAAACGTTTCTCAATCTGAAAATATGATTATTATAATACCATCGCGAAAAATCCTTTAAGAAATATGTATTTTCAAAAACTACTACACATTTATTGCACGTCTATCATAGAAATACATTTTTATTAGAATGGTAAATATTTTACGATATACGATTGATTAATTATTATTATAGATTCAAAGAGGAGTTATTTAATTGGTAACGCTCCCCTACCCTCCATTCCTTTCCACTTTCATTTCAATCTCTTTACCAGTAAGATTTAAACTGATCATTTCAATGATATATTCTGCTAAGTTATCGTCGTAATAGGGAATCCATTGGATATGGATATTTAACAACTTAGATTCTGTCGTCGAATTCGTTTCGAACATGATTGAATAGATGTGTTGCGTGTCGGGTTTTGTGATTGTGTCGAGCGGCAGTCGGCCGACGGTAGCGCTCTCCGGCCGTCTAGAAGTTAGTCCGGCACACGGGGCAGTTGGAGCGGTTGCTGGACGTGAACCAGCGCCGCTGGAAATATCACATATATCTCGTTCGAATAACGTTGTTGAAGTGCAACGGGTCTCAATTGTACTACATACTAAGAAATATCGTGCCCTATAATGAACAATCAACGTGTTACTTATAAAATTAAAAATATTTTTTCATATTTGAAGCTCGACACATTTACAACTATGGAAAAAATTTAACCAGCTTTCGCCAAGTTGATAACGTTAGCGGCGAAAGACGATCGGTGCGGCAACGGTCGCGAGGGTGTCTGCGTACTCACGAGGCACTGCACGTGGAACTTGTTGCGGCACTGGTCGCAGGGCACGGCGGGCGCGCAGCCGTCGTCGGCGTGCATGCGGCAGTAGCAGACGTAGCAGGCCGCCGCGCCGCTCAGCGCCTTGCCCACCGCCGCCTGCCACATGCGCACCGCCTCCACCAGCCGCCCGTTCCGGTAGCCGAGGTAGAGCGCGAGGAAGCGCGGGTCGGGCCCGGGCGCGGGCGACTGCACGTGCGGCGCGTGCAGCGGGTGCGTCTCGTAGAACTGCACGCGCAGCTCCAGCGTGCGCTCCTCCACGTCCAGCGTGCACGCGGCCCAGCGGTCCTGCATGCTCACCGTCACCTGCCCGGACCTACTTATTTATACGTGCGCCCGATACTCACAATAGTAATGTTTTATTGCTACACAACAAATAACATTAAACTGACTAACAAGTAACACTAAACACTTGTATAATTATTAATTAGCTTAAATAAAACTAAGATTTGTCGTTGGCAAAGGAAGAGTTTCCGCTTTTGCTACCATGAGTGACCTCGTGCAGCGCTTTTTTACAGACTCTCCTTCTCCCTAGGGCGTCATTTGGGAGTTGTAAGTTCGAACGCCGTTGCAATTATAATCGCACCGCTTATCGCTGTGTTTCTTAGAAATTACCAGGAATATGAAGTAGAAAATAAATAAATTTATGTAAAGTAACCGAAGGAAGTTCGTGAATATGAAAGTTAATAAGTGAAAAATTCACAACTGGGACTTTGTTACATAAAAAGGTGGCAAAAGATCAAGCAGCGATCGCTAGTGTTCGCTTTTACTAGTGGATTAGAAAAATCTTGAATGAAATCGTTCACGCTAGTCAATTCAAGTAGAAGCAAATGATAATAGTACTGTTAAATATTAAGTGTTCATTAATTAAGAAATTGGGAGCACAGAATTGCTGCTTTAATGTAGGTAAATACGTGTGGCAGAATGGGAGTAAGTATATTAGTGCCAGGTCGTTTCATTGAAAAAGAATTAGACAGGATAGAGATGGCGGGTGTTGGTGTCGGGAGGGGTACGCACGGTGGTGGCGGGCCCGAAGTCGGCGGCGTGCGCGGCCAGGTCGGCGAGGTGCGCGCGCAGCAGCGCGGGCGCGACGGCGGCGGCGGCGAGGCGCTGCAGGCCGCGCGAGGCGCGCGCGCGCCGCCCGCCCCACCAGCCGCGCGCCGCCGCGCTGC
>DWME01001054.1:0-27304 GCA_018244795.1 Parelbella ahira ahira
GTGACCTTGGTGACTTTTCATTTAACACTGTGATAACATATTCCATTGTGGGACCTACCTAAACGTAATTGGTGGAACGCGGTGGTGTACTACACTCATCTGTCCACCTCTTCGGGGATTACAGGCGTGATGTTACGGTTTGTTATCAAGTTAAAGTTTAAACTTTTTTTTTCATGCAAAACCTCTGAAGATTTGTTTCCTGTTCAATCATCAGTTTATATCCCGCCAAGCAGAAGTTAAAGGTCGCAATAAAATATTGCTAATATCTTTATTGTCACAAGTCCATCAGCGACGCTGACCATTTACCATCAGGTGATCCGTTCGTTTGTTCATCAGACTATGCAATAAATATTATTATTATTATGTCATCACCCCATGTCTTTTACAGAGTGAGCAGAGAGCACCGAATACCAAAGACCCTTGTCCTTGCAGACGTGACGCGTAATATACGTATATAAATTTAATTAAATGTATTCAGTTCTGTACACAGCCATAGAAATACAGTAAGGATAACGGGAAACACATAATTATATTAACAGAACTTAACACAGAATGTAGTATTTAAGAACCCACTTGGAGATAGTTCATACAGCCTCTAGTACACGTTGTTCGACCAGTACGTTGAATACAAATATTTATATAACTAATGAAATGTAGGATAATTTGAGATATCGCATGTCTAGTGCGGTGTTACTAAATACATAGGAAAAAATCAAGTACATTTATTCAGTTCAGTTCGCCCACTTGGTCCAATCGAACGCTTAGTCACGCCGATAAGCGGAATGAGTGTATATAATCGTCAACCGAATTATAGCGTCGTGCTCACTGACTTATACAATTTTTAGTATAATATAATTATTGTACAATAATTGTTAGTATACTAACTCTCTGCCAACTCTGTAAGGGAACTCGCGTGATGGTTAAATGATAACATCTTAATTATAATAGATATAGATCTGAAAGTAGGTAGAGTACATGTTCTGAATATAAATATGTATGTGCATACACACATAATATGTAATAATAACTCATGTTTTTACAAAAATATTTGTTCTGGCTGGAACGGATCCCACGTCCGACCCACCAGTCAATTCACTAACCACTGGACCAGCAAAGTAGTGTGCTATATTATTAATTGTGTTGTAAAAATAACATAACCTAAGTCCGTTTAAATTAGCCGCCTAATGGGTTTTCCCGGCTTTTCTAGTCGTGCTGTGGACAGTCATCGATCGACGCCCTGTACATGGCGGCATATATTTGCTACCATACTAACTGTACAAGGTATGGAACCTTACTAGCTGCAGCCCTTTGTTACCACCTGATTTGCTACTCCCTCAGGCTAAGGGCGTAGTCTCCCGCCAACCAAGTGGCGCACTCTCGTGAGAGATGAGCGGAAAGATAATTTTTCGATCTATGTTATATAACGATCGTATATTTCATACATTGTACATCGATGGTTGTGAACAAAATGATAAAAACGATTTGTATAAAAGCAGCAATGTATACTGTACATTCTGAGGTGACGTTTGGTTGGCATAGTCGCGCAGTAAGAGGCCGCAGGGCCAAAGAGCTGTGCGGCCTTGCGGCCCTCTTTGTGCCGCAACGCAAATCGTTGAAATCAAAACTTTCACGCTACGGAGCGCTACGAAGTTTTACTGCTACGAACTTCCTGCTACGTAACGGCCGCTGCGCCCCGCACTCAAAACTTTGTTTAGAAAGCTTTTTTATTTGTCACATCTCTTATCAGCCGCGCGAAAAGTTGAACTCTATTGGCGCCTTCAATTGTGTTACTTACTTATCGGATGCCATTTAAAGTAGGTGTCGCTTGATATTTTCTTTGACTGGTATACTAAATTACATGTATTAAGATTTTGCTTAATGATTGTTATATTGCTCTAGATTTCATCAACATTAAAAGGACAGTAATTTGGAAAAAAAGTCAGATGTATGTATAGGTATTCAAGTAAACTGCAACAAGTAAAACATTTGTTAATGACTTACGAAACGAAATTACCATTTCATTTCAAGATAAACAGAATAGAGTTTTGGGTTGTTTTGTGGCACTCAAAGGCCCGTGTGCTTCAGCTCCGTAGCTGAAACACGTTGGGTATTTCCAGGAGGCAGCGGGTAGATGGGGCGGGTGTTCGGTGCGGCATTGTGCTGGGCAGGCAGTGTAGTCGTTCGTTTTGTTGTTCGTGGAAGTGAGTCGCAGGTGGGCGCTGCGCCGGCCCGACGGAGGCCGACTTCGTGCGAGCGGCGGCTGCCCAGTGCCGGAACGCCGTAAGCGCCGCGGCCGCCGCTGCCGCCAGCCGTCACTCGCCTCAGTCTGCGCTCGGCCTCCGCACTGTACGCTTGTGGTAGTGACGCCGTGCTGTGACACTTTTGACAGTTGTTATCGTGATCGTGTGATGTTTTCGTATCGGAACTATGGTGTATCCCCATGAAAATGTGGAGTGATTTTCAGGTGAGTACTTAGTTTATAACAGTACGTTACGCTTGTGTGGGCTAAAGAAGAATTTCTGATAAAAATAATTGGGTACACGAAGATTGTCTTTTGTTAGTAACTGAACATTTTTCTTTTTGTCACAAGTTGGGTAGAAGTTAAATTACTTGTATGGCAACTGTTTATAGTTCACCTTTTATTTTAAATTATAAATCACATATCCTGTGAGGTTAGTTTTGTAAGAAGTAATTTTGAAATTCGAGTTTTATGTGGGAATTGATATAAGGGTTAGTGAATTTATATTGCGGAAACAACGTTGAATGTACAGGTAGTTTGGATAGAAGTTTATTGTACAATTATTAAGTTTGATTTTAACTTTTTTGGACGCAAATTTTTTTTAGATAAATTTAGTAGATATATTCACTTTTCGTGATTCTTGTCTCTGATGTATTGGTACGGAATCGAAAAATTCCATTGTACGAATCCTACTGTACTGTTGTTTACACAAACTTTTGAAAACTCAAGTTTTTTCCAAATCGTGTTGTTACAGAATGATTTTCAGCGTTTCGAACGAATTAAAAAGCGACGACATCAAATTTAGCATTCGGATTGATTAATTCGATCATTGTTTTAGTCTTAGGAGACGCGCGCCTTTTTTCAAATCTGACATCTCGCCGCGTTTCCGGCGCTCTGTCAGCCGTCATGTGATGTATAGAAGGGCGCATTTGGTGGAGTTTTAAATCAAAGCGCTACTTGCCTCGAGTCTCGATAACTGCACGGCGCTCGAGGCGAGCGAGAACTCGTCACAGAAATACGTAGGTGTCGTCGTCTCGCTCGCGCGCGTAGCGCCGTCCCGCTCGGGCGACGGGTGTTTTTGTGTCGAAGCGGGTTTTTTGTCGGCGCGGCGAGGCTGCCGGCGCCGCTCGCTCGACTCGACTCCACATTAATTATCGCCGAGTTGGCTCGCCAGCGAGAACGCACTTTACTTTCTATATTCCAACGTTATTACGGATTCTTTATACAATTTTCGGCGTTGTTTTGCTACGTTACTTCGCGAATTAAACTTCTGCGAACACAGCGGGATAAAAGTTTCTTTAGTTGGATATTTCTCTATATCCACTTGACTTATGATACAGAATGAGGACAAGGTCGATGACTTTTAACATTCTTATAAAAGTTGTTCATAGTTTGGCAATCGGCGTTATTTTGTATAACGAAATTGAGTATATATACTTCATATAGAAATGAACAAAAGTCATAAACGCGTACCTATAAACCAATGGGTATTGACGCAATTTGCCTCCAACGGCAAAAAGGCTTACTGTTATTCATTAGAGCTTTAATCATAAAGAAATGCTATAGGATTTTTTTAGGTCTTGGTGGCGCGCGATCATGTGAGGTCGTTGGATTTTCCTGCGAGCGAGGTGAGGGGCGCGTCGCCATGGCAACGGCTGGGGCGCCCCGCCCAGCCACCACTGATCCTCCGTTCCACTTATGGAGATTTACTCCTCAGCTCCGACTCGCCAATGGCCAGTTCTTCACAGTACTTAATTTTTTTCTACCTTTCTGCGTCTTACCATTATGACCTCTTATCAAAGCATTCGGTATTTTTTTATATCGATAAAGCCCTATCATATCGATACCGCTCGATAAACACTCCACTCTGTGCAAAATCTGTACACGAAATTACTGAATTATTATCAAACAGTTTTAATGTCGGCGCTAAAACGATAAATTCGCCTTTAATAAAACAATATTGTCAACAAGATCTTACATCTAATATATGTCTTTTTCATATTCGCTCAATTACTCAGCTTTTCTCTCAGCATGTTTTGTCCCCTTTTCACTAAGCTTAAATCTGTGTTAGAATGGGTTATAAATAATACATAAAAAGTTGGTTGAATACACGATTATTCCCAAAAATTAAGATTCCATACATACCCTTAGCCGATACAACAAATAACAATATTTTAGTAGTACTGAAACTCCACTTAGTACCACTGCTAAATATAGATTGAAAGAAAGAATTAACTATGCCTTGGAAGTCATGCAACCTCCTCAGTCCAATGAAAGACCCGTTCGCAATAGTGGAACGATAAAGCCTCGATGATGAATAAAAATGTGACTCGGTTATTAACGACGACCGAGAGAATGCTTACTAGAATCTCAATATCATCATCAGGTCAGCCTTTTACGTTCGACTGCTGGACTTGGCCTTTCCTAAGGTGCCACAACACTCGATCCTCTTCAGGTATACTAATAATTATTAGAGAAAATTATTGATATTGTATTTAGTTACACATTCATTAAACTATCTTATATCACACATTTAGTTAAATTAAAATTGTTTGAAAATCATATATTACACGTCTGCCACGCCCTAAAGGGACTTGGCGTCAGGCGCGATGACATAATAAAATAATAATAAAAAAGATATAAATAGTCGTAAGCTGGCAGTCAGCTACATTTGAATGTGACATTTACACATAAACATCAGTAACTTTTAAAGGCACAATGCAAATAAACGATCAGTTAAAACTTAAACCGTTGTACGTTTTTCCCGCTTTTCTAACGCGGCAATAATAACAATCACAGATCTGTGAATATTATTAGTAGTTTTACACCGGGTTTCAGTGTCATATATAAATCTATCAGCGATAGAGCAAGCGCCGGAAACTATACAAAACTTCGCGAGCTCACGTCCTTGCAGAGTAGGCCTAGCAGGCGGGGCGGGGGGCTGCGACTTGTTGCAGTCACGTGCATCTCACACGCACCGACTTAGTGCCCGACGGTGCCCTGTAAACTATCCGTGGGGCTATGTAACACTAGCTCCTTGGAACTTTGTTACTTTTCCCGCCTTTTGGCTATTCAAAACAGTATTGCCCGTTGGTCCAGTGATTAGTGCAATTTTGCCAAGCTAAAGTCGTTGGTTCTATTCCCGAATAGAACAAATATTTGAGTGATAAGCACAAGTGTTTGGTTTTTGTGTGGGTGAAAAAGTTTCTATAATATATAAGTAGAATAGTCGCCGTCTAGAAATATATTGTTCATTTTATTAATTTAGATGTGCACTGTGTAGGTATTTAAAATTCAGTACATTCTAGAATAATATAATTTGTGAGATATATTAATAATTGTTGTTGAATTATTAAATATCGCTACTAAAACAATTGTTAATGATTATGTGTAATATAATATTATGATTGTGTCTAAGCTAAAAAAGTTAACAGCTAACTCAAAATAACAAAGCACAAAAACGTCACCACAAATTTTTCGCGCCGACCGAACAGCATTTAACATACAACATAATCCAATGACTAATTCGTTAATTTTTGCAAATACATGTCATTTGGTAAACACAAAACTATCGTAATTAACTGAATCAATTAATGCACTGAACACTGTTTTGTTAACTATTCGTTTTGCCCGTGTATATGGGTATATGGGTCTATCGATTTATACTTTAAAGTTGTTACTGACCGAGCCCATCATATCTGTTAATATATTGTGCTATAATATTAGATTACAGTACACTACCAAAGATGGCAGCTATATACATATCTTTGCGGCCATTATCTACGCAATAATGTCTTGCTATATCGAGATATGTGTTGCTATAACTGATCAAGTATTGTGACGACGTAAGAATATGTATATGTATTATAGCTACATAGTATGCGAGCGTTACAGTAGAAATTATAACATAATATGACATCATAATATGCTTCGCTATAATATCACATTGCTTGTATAGTTAAACCTGTGACAACCTTTAATCTGCTGTCCTCTACGGACCTGTGATATTATTTTGGATAAAATTAGTTAAATCGCAAGCCTAATTTATGTGTCCATGCTATGTAAATGGATTAATATTCCCATTCAATGGGTCAGGTATTTAGAAAAAATGGATGAAAGAATGACACAACAGACACAATTCGAATGTTGATGGATGCAGGTGGCGAGGGAGATCGCTTATCTTGAGTAAATATGTTGAATATTTACCGAACGAGGCGTCCGAAGTCTTCGAAATCGTGTGTGTAAGCAGTGTGGTGAAGGTGGAAGAAGCAAGTCAGTTTGCTAAGGGACCATGCATGACGATATATCCAATAAATAATATATTTAATGATCATTATATTTCGGCCAATACGATCGGCAAGTGCGCTTCGCGGTCCAACGGCCGCGCTCTTAGAGCTCATCTCGTAACAGCGCCATTACACTACGCCTCATTATCGTCACAATCGAGCACGTGGAGTAAAAGTTAGTAAACACATAAACAAATGAATGAATCCGCCGCAACGCACCGTCATCGGCGAAGACACGCATAATAATCGGTTATGCAAACGAGCCTAATTATGTAAAGCGTTATGAATCGCGCCGACATGTTTTGACATACACGTTTACGACCAATTATATGCCTATTGTGAGTCTCAATGGACTTGAGAGACGACAACAATATAGGGCATCGACTCTAACGCTCCGATGAATGGCTGGATGCGCCGTGCTGACACCTGTTTAGAAAAACCGCCGCTCGGCCAATGTCATGAACCGAATTCAATACGACCGATTATATTTTTATTGTCGTATAAGGTTACCAGGTTTGTTTGTTTTTTGTCTGACACAACCGTTCGCAATGTTTTATTGTACTACGTGCGCGTCACGCCGCCTGTTGTGCAGTTTACAATCTTATCGATGTTGTTTATTTATATAGTATCGCGTCCACTTATCGCTTGTATCTGTCCGACGAAAGTAAAACTTCGCTCGTCTAGACGCGACGTATCTTCACCATCTATCGTACCTGCAGTCCGCAAACCGCAGCAGAAACGCAACGGTAATCTAAAGCCGCGCGTAGAATCCTTGACATTCGCACACCGTCGGCCGCTCTAAATCGGAATGGGCCGGAATGGCACACCGCGACCCAATTACGTTTGCCCATAAAACAATATATGAGTCGTTGAACTCCAGTTTGGTGTGGCGACGCCTATGTAAACACTGCAGCGAGCAAACACGGCGCCCGAGACGCGCCGCCGCCAATAATAATTTATGTAAATTCACGTCATTGTATAAGAGTGATGTTTTTTTATTGGCCGCTTCTTATTTTGACGGTCAAGTTCGGGACGGGGTGAAAGTTTAACAACTATAATAAATTCCGAGCTCTTCGCCTTTGTTGAGTTATTGCTGTCATCGCGGCCCACTGAGGGCGGCGCGATTCTTATTTCACGACACAATCACTTCCTACTGCATTGTTCGTATTCAATTTTGCTCTATATAAATAAAACTTTTTGTTATTTTTGTATCGCCACGCCAGATCCCTTGTGGAGTAAGCAGAGATTGCCGTGTTTAAAATTTTCTCTCGGTATTTGACCGTTCTGTTCATGATAGTATGTAATTTTTGGTCTTTGCTTATTTTTGTATATTGTTCAAAACTAGATCCGTGTGTTTAAGCTTGTTATAAAATACGTATACGTGCGTTCTATAAGAAAGCATAAACCTGAAAAAAAGAGTACTGGAAAATCGACGGATATTTCAGTCAGCGCAGTCAAATATCGAAATACCGAGTAGACGTAAATAATTTCAATGTTTGTTGTAAATTATGTTTTACTACAGACACGGCCGTAAAATCTTGTTTAGGTATAATTATGACGATAATGGGTTTATTAATAATATCTACTACTTACAACTCCACGAATCTATTCGGTAGGTATTGGACTATTAATCACTTATGAATGAATGAATGCTGTTATTGTACGGCAACCGGTCAACGATATCAGAATGGTGTAAACGTCATTTTATAATCATAAGCTCATAAATAAACATGGTGACGTATCGGCGATCAGTCGGAAGTGGCGGCGCGCGGCGCACGTGCGCAGATGGCATGTAAACGCGCTTAATTATGTAACAACAATGTTTTGACATTCCTCAACAACGACTGAACGACACATTTAGCGCGCGGACATTAAGTGGATCAATGAACTTGAGCCGTTGCTGTTCAATGTTACGCAATGATCGGCGTTTGAGTGAGATTAATGCACGCGGATTATGGCACGCGATACATTTCAATTTACGTTCCGTTTCATTCACGAGCCGCGAGATAATGACTGCGTACACGTTCCGCTCGTTCGCTCGTCGCCGGCTCTTGGCGGCTGTCGCTCATGTGGGTATGCTTTACATACTTGATTTGCCGTGATTGTGAGGGCTGGAAGTAACACGTCACAGCTAAACCCACTACCGGCCGACACTAAAGTGCGTGTGTTAAAGATTTATGTTGCATTCTTCTAATCGCACTATAAATTCTCCGCAGTTTATTGAGAACTTGTAATCATAAATCAATATAATATGTCATATCGCTCCATATATGAACGGTTATCATAAACTAACACAAGAGTTCAGCGATGTTCATAAGTTACAAAATAATTTGTTACCCGCGGTGCAAAGCGTGAAGATTGCGGAGCGGTGTAAGGAGGCGAGCATACGTGTTGCTTATCCGAATATCTTACTATTAACTACAAGTTTGAGCTGAAGACGGCGGGGTGCGGGAGTACGTCTTCACCCATTGACGGTTGAACCGTCTCGCGACACTTTCACTGCTCCGTTATTGCAGTTACTACGCGCCTACTGCACTACAGGGGTAGGGGGCCACCCTATGCACTCACCCCTCGCCACCCCTCGCAGGGCACGCCGAACGCAAGGGTTGCTTTGCTTTGAAATTTAAGAATAGAATCATCTAACATTATCTTCTTTGAATAGCATTCGCAAATCCTTTAATAAGATCGCATTTGATACTCACATGCTTTGTTTTTAGATGTTCTTTTTGGAATATTGTCGTGATATTGGATGAATATAATCCTAGAACATTATACAATCTCAATATGACCATATGAAAATAGGCCGATTTGATAAACTTTAGCGCGGCGTCAATGAGCAGCGACGATAGAGTATTAACATTCCTCACGTAAACAGGGATTGGGATAACGACCCCGCGTGTCGAGAAGGAGCGCGGTGCAACGTTCTATTGTTCCGTAGTAGATGACATGTCAGCGATCAGTCTATCGGCGATCGTATCTCGGGTGTAGACGGGCGGCGGGCGGCGTAAGTGGGACAATGTCAGCGGAGGGCTCGCCATTATTTGCGTAGAGGTGTGCGAGGAACGCGGCCGGTGACAGCGTCCGCGCTCGTGACGGAAGTTTGTAAACAGCGCCGGCCTTGCTCCCGGACGCCACCCGCGCCGCCGCCGTTACTCACGCACGAGCACGAGATATCGATACTCTATCAACTTTCCCAATACTAACCACCGAGCCGATCGTTTAATCTTTACAACGCCTACGTCGGTTTCGATGTTTTTGTGTTTCACTTGTTGAATTGCAAATGATTTATGTTTTGGATTGACATATAGTGCGTTTTGCTGCGATTCTTTTTTAAACCCTTTATATTTTTATTTTTGTTGGTCATGCGTTTATTTTCAATAGCATTTGTTCTTTTTGCCACCCGATTTATTCTTACATTTTATATGTATGCGCCTCTAAAGTTCATCAGCCGTTTGATTACTAATACCTATAGGCTCTTCTAGGATCTGATGGTTGTATGTGGAAATAATAAAAACAAATAATAGTCGACCCGTTTGTCATTCTACTGTTGGAATATGGGTCCCTCTCATATTGAGAGGGTTAAGGCCATAGTCTGCCACGCTGGCCAAGTGCTGGTTGGCAGACTTCACACACCTTAGAATTTTTTTTTGGGAATTCTGAGGTGCGCTGGTTTCCTTATGATGTTTTCCTTCAACGTTAGCAAGTGATGTTTAAAGTTAAAACGCGCTTTTGTAAAGAGGTGCGCGCCATGGATTTTGACCCTAGCATCCCCGGAGTGAGAGGCTGAATTCTTAACCACTAGGCTATCACTGCTTTATGTGGAGACGTCTCAAAATATTTGTTTATAATATTTAATTGGGAAACCAAACGCCAAACATTTTAACACTTAAATAGAACTACAGCAGTACACCTGTTTATACAATTACAATGAACCTTTTAGATTCGCACACCCAATCAATAAAGATCGATTTATGCGATCGTAATGAGCGAAGTTACGTAAACGTGTGACGTTGGGCAATCTAACGGTAATTATAGTTAGCGGCGGGTGTGCAGCCGATAGCGGCACGGCGGGTGCAGTGCGTGGGCGGCGTGCGAGCGGTGGGCGGGGCGGTGCTCCCGCGACTATCGGCGGGTGCTGATTGATGGCCGATAGATAGCTCGACATTGAACCCGCGTGAGGCTACGCGATATATCTAGCGCGGACTTCCGGCCGTGACGTGGCGCCCGTGACGCGCTCTGACGTAGCGCCGCGTAACAACACATCTATATTCTTTTTGTTTACACTATAAAACTCTATTTACATTGTTACTACGCCGAGGTCGTCGCCTTATCTTTTATTGCTTTTGGCTCGTTGGCTCTCTTACCTGCTCGCGTTGATGGATTCACGCCTCTCTCAACTATATTGTTTATTTATTTTGTTCGACTTATAGGTGACTTTTATAGAAATTCAGTAGGATTATATTAGTAATGTGTTACGGTGTATCGTAACATGATGTTCAAAGTTTTTGAATTCACATATTTGTGTCCCATAAGAAAATGATTTTGTTTAGATTTAATTATCTGTCTCTAAATTACTTGTCATTACATTAAAATTCGAATATTATAGTAAAAATGTATGCCGACATTTGAAATCGTGTTGCATTATTGTATGTGCAAATTAATAATCCAAATGTACACCTTCCTATAACGTATTGTCTCCGTTTTTATCCAAAAGAGAAGCCGCGGATGATTGGAAAATCCAATATTGCTTATTGCTTACCTGCCTTTGTTCTCGCGCGGATTTTTCGCAACTAAAGATCGGTTTTGAGTTAATATCATAAAAGAATTTCTCTTTTGACCTGTTACAGAAGGTTGTTAGTCATTTAGGTGGAGAGCTCCTGGGACTAATCTTCTAAGTGCGTAGCATCAGCGGCGGGGGTAGAGTCGCCCGGCGGGCGGGATTCATTAAAAATTCATTCTTATTTCGAAGTCCCGTAATCAGCCGCAAGGGGAGGGTAGTTGCACGTTTTACTGATGCTCATTATTTAGTATTGCTGTTTTCGTCTACGAAATAAAAACTCCCACGATCTTCTTCGTCGTTGACAGAAGGAAAGACTTTATGCATTATTTATAACATTATAGCCAACTCTCCAGGTCCGTTATGGGTTAGGCAGATAGCACCGAGTGATATCTCTATGCATATAGATCTGACGTGCTTCTTCGACTGTTATCACTGTCTTGATACGCGTACTATGTTTTCTGGAACAAATCGTAAGTAATTAAAGGAAAAGGGCATACTTTACATTTCTTTTACTCAACCTCGCTTATTCCCATTTATAAGCCTAACTATTAACGCAAGTCACAGGCTTTGTCATTTTTTTTTGTATTAGGTTCTTTTTGTTCTTCTTGCTTCTAAATAAAAATCTCTGAAAAACCTTATAAAAAGTCTCCGCCTCTTCAGAATGTATAACTATTCTTCCTGTAAAAGTCGAGGAGCGTTAATAAATAAGAGTTTATCATAATTGGATAATTACCGTAATGTAGTGTTCGAGTGTGTAGGTCTCAACACGTCCAACGGGAGGCAGGCGGCGGCTCACCCCGGGCTGTCTCTACGAAGGTAGCTACTATTTGCTCTCTCATCGTACTCGAATTTAATATGACATCACGCCTGTATTTTTCCGACGCGGTAGGCAGTGTTTTGTAGTATTTCCACTTTTCACCAAATCTATTATCTATGTATATTTATGTCCCATGGAATAGTAGGTGTCTATTCGATCTCTCACCATACTCGAATTTAAGTCGAAGCGAAATAATTTCCAAAATGTTGTTTTCGGCGTACCTACTGTTCTATTACAGATTCGTTACATAACTATATAATATAATATTTGTACATAACTCGAAGCTGTAATAAATAATATCTTAAAAAGAATGTCGATTTGAAATAATTGAGACTATGATAAATTATTTAATATTGTCTTTTTGATTAATATAAACATCTCAACTGCTGGGTTCCAAGTGGTTTTTACAACTGTTGAGTTTATTTCTACTTAAAATTCGAATTAATAGTTAAACAGTATTTCCAACATGAAATCACTTGTAATCATATCTACTGAAAAATATGTTAATTAAGTAACAATACATTGTTATTTAAAAGTGAGTATGCTCATTTCATCATACGAGTATATGTATATGATGAAAATAGTTTAAAGGGCCTGATTTTGAAGTCTAAACACAATTATATTAAACGATGGTGATAGGCTCATCTCCTATTCTATGGTGGGACGTCTAACATAAGCTCTGCATATATCTTGGCGAAATCGCGGCTTGTTATTAAATAGTGTAGTCGAGTTGGTTTCGAGATTTCGGCGAGATTTTCCGTGATGTGGACGGTAGGGGAGTGAAGGCGTCAGGCAGCCACCCCCGCACCAGTCGCCTCCCCCACAGTTCTAATCTCTTTCAGCCGCCCGCCGACCTCGTGACGTCATCGTACGCTTTTTGTACCTCGTCGAAGCAAAGATAACATTACTTAGTATTTACTAGTATTGTACCCGATGGATGGCGCTTAATAAATAAACTATGACGTTATTACATTTAATGTTTTGAGGGCTTCATGATAATGAACGAGTTTCGATGTTTTTTTGTGAACATTTTATTTAGTATTCCCTAATATTGCATCTGAGATACGGTATTTGTTAATAAGATGTTGTATAATATTATCGCAAATAAATATATTAAAGTAATTGATAACAGGTTTCACAGCATTTTTATTGTAACTTTAAGGTAGTCTTAAAGTCACAATTTAAGAACATTGCCAATATCGTGTGTTAACGTTTAAAACTGGTTATAAATAAGCGGCGATGTAATAGGATAATTGTGTTTTCAGTTCGCGCGCATCAGAAATCAGCTGATCGGCGGCCGTTTTCCTTTTCATCTCTCGCACTTAATTAATTGATCTCTACGTCGCAGCCATCGCCGTTCCATTTTATTACTTCGGTCCTCTGCCACACGATCGGACGCCCCATTGATAGTACACTGCTCGGATTATGAATGAACTACAATTGATCTTAGTTTAATCTAATCGCAAGCTTTGATCGGACGTCGCTCGCGCATCTCATTCGTTTTATTTTTGTTCGCCTGTGCTGTGTGCTATCTTTCCCACTAATTCAATTATGTATGTAGAGGATTAACTCACGTGTGTTTTCGGTTACTAGTTTCGGTCTATTCGAGTTGATGGGCTGAACTAAGTCAAGTGTGTTTTTCGGTATAGCCTGACTACTTGTTGTTCACTTTGAATTGGCAGTATGTACCGAATTAACTCACGTATGTTTTTTCGGATAGCGTTACTGAACTTACGTTTCCGAAATTATTCGAGGTCCTTCAGCTTATGCTGATCGCAGCGAAGTCTTTTTACAGGGAAATCTTTATAATTTTTTACGCTGTTATATATTTATTCCCTCGTTATGTCACTCAGGTCGCCAACAATGGCAGTTTCTTAACCGTTCGAGACAATTGCGATGGCTGCGACACAGAAGTATTGTGACGTTCGACGCGCCATTGTTCTGCTGCTCGCATAGCTCCACCCAGGTTTTCTGTTCTATGCGTTATCAAATTCTAATTAGATTTATTAAAATCATCAACCTCTTTGACGTTTTACTGTTAGACATGTGTTTTGGAAATGAGAAGAGGTAAGACCACAATCTGCCACGTTGTCCAAGTGCGGGCTGGCAGACATCTTCTCAACTCGCAAATGCTGGGGAATTCATCTCATCAACTCGCAAATGATCGCCCGCATATAACAATATGCCCGTATGCCAATCAATTACAGCCTAGAGTACTCCCCTCCTCGGTTCCAATGGAGACAGTGCATGATCGAAACATGTCTGATGTTGCGGTGTCCGGCTGCGTTGAGCCAAGCGCTTGCATGAAGTATTTCTGTATTGGGTAACCGAACGTGTCGAGAGAGGTCGCGGCGTATCGCCGGCGGTACGCGGCCGTGTTGCAACCGTGGAGTAAGACGGGTGTCGGCGGAGAGCGGCGCGCGGCACGTCGCGCGTGCGTGTGTGTGCGCCGGTGCGTGTGTGTGTGACGTCAACCGGCCACTTTCACCATACTTTCGTCGCTGCTGGTGCGCTAAAAAACAGAGCGCGATTAGACGTACACTATTAATACATGCGACGCGACGCACCACGCTCCGCCGCGCGAAACTACACGGAATTGTTGTTTTCTAACTTACAGCGCTTTGCGGCATTTCAGCAGCCGCGTTGCCGTTGGATACGCGCTTGTCAACTTGCTCAATCAGCAAAGCTTGCCTTTGATCCCATTTGCTGCAGTACAGTATGTACACTCACATGTACAGTCCCGTATCTTTGTCTACTATTCCATACCACTGCCTACCACCTATAATACATCTGTCTACTATCCCATACTCTAACTATACTCCGATAACAACTGTCTGGTCTATTCAGCTTCCAACGAACGTCATTAATATAACCAAAATGTGGCTGCAATACCTAAGTATAATTTTAAATAGTTCATTTCGATTCACACTTTAATTCGCGCCGAAACATTGGAACAAGTAAAATCCATTTGTTGCTATCGCGCCTGTCTAATTAAGCTCTGTCATAGACTCTTCGAAGGCTCTATTATGGGCCGCCTCCAAACTTAGAGCGTACCATAACGCATTTGGTATTCAATCGGAGAGCTCCGCCAGCGGAGACTGGGCCCTATGCGGGGGCAGTAAGGTCGATATTGCGAGGGCGGAGCTTGTTTCAGCCGCTCGCTGTGACAATTACGACGATGCGGCCCGCCCTCGCGCCGCCGCAATCGATAGGCCTAGAGCGGGGGCGGGCGGAGCGGGGCGCGGGGCGCCTGGTCATTACTTATGCAAAGCAGCAACGCCACTTGCCACTACACCACACCACACCAAACTCACCACCATTCACTGCTATCGCCATGGCACCTGGGAACGCCACTAGCATTGACCTTATCTGACTATTGGTTAATCGATCAGTACTTAAGTCGTAATGAGTTTGTTAAGGCTTTCGAATAGCATTAAAGGAAACTGATAATGGAATGATGTACAGAATGAATGAACGTTAGAAAGAACCCTAATCTGCAAGTTGGTTGGGTTAACGGAGCCCATTACCAAATTCAGGGGTCGATCTTTGTGCGCTCCCTCGGGCGCGGGCCCTTCGCTCGTAGGGCTGCACAGGGGTCGCTCCTAAACTTTGTCTTGTTGGGATCGGCTGTATTGTTGAAATAACTGAATCCGGACTCGGCTATATTATTTTAGGCCCAAAATTCTACACAGCACTGCTTCACAAATTAATCAGTTTTAAATTTAGACAGAACTGTCTAAACTCGCCACTACTAACGCCATCTATACTCGAACATAAATAGTATGAAATGGCGTAACTTGACTAGGGTTAACGCAATGCGCTGTGACAATGCAAAAGACGGTATTGAAGCATTTTTTCTCTTTATTCCATCAACGACGTCGTTCGCATAAGCTCCGCTGAGAAAAGTGTCGTGTCAGGTGGGCTTCGATAAGTTTACGCGCGAAAAGTCGTTCCCGCGCTTTGAAGCCGCGAGTTTTCGCGAAGGGAGGGGAAAGTATATAAGATCCCTGGCACCCCCGCCGCGCTATTTCTGTACATAATGTAATTGGAAACTCATGAGAGCCCAGTTTTGTAGCCGCTCGTTCGCAAACGGACGCCTCAGTCCTTCACTAAGGGATGCTCAAACATTACGACTTTGCTCACATTGCGCTCGCTCCTTTCTATATGATATTAAATAAAATGTATCCCAAACTATTTCTACACGCCCATCAACTTACATTTACTCTCTAGTATACATAAAAAGCTACAAATAACATTTTTTTTATTTCTTACGTGTATTTGTTATCATTAGGTTTTACTCGTTTAATATGTTGGATTTATTTATACGTTACAAACACTATATATATAGTAGGTGACATTTTCATTTCAATAATTGTATCAAATTATTTTTTACATTCCACAGTAAAATATAAGGAAATTTATTGTAACTGTACCAAAATAAACCTTGACATGAGGAGAATTTCAAAATTATTCTATCATTCCTCTTCCTGATTAGTTATTATTATTATTATTACATTATCACGCCAGATCCGTTACGGAGAAGGTAGTTGTACTGAATGCCAAATATCTCTGGCCTTACGTCTTTACAGGCATTCTCATTCGTAGTTTAGCTTATTACATGATGTGTATGTATACAGTATGTGTATGTTCACTTCAAGTCCCTCACAGGGAAGGCAGAGAGCACGGGGTGCCAAATATCCCAAACCTTGCAAATTTGCCGCGCTTCTTCCCCACTCATCAATCTCTTCATACATAATTAATTGGATAAACAAATAATTATTGAATAATTGTTAGCGGCGTCGTGTTCGTACGTTACAGCGTTGTTGTAAGCGAGTCGCTCTCGTATCGTTATCACAACTATTCGTTATCACGCCTCAAGGTGACGGTCCGCTATCTACATACATTATTTACGGCCGCTGAAAACATTACACAATCAGACATTTCAGTGCCCGCTTTATAACTCCATTGTTATAACTATTGATTTGTTCATACAAATACGTTACGAAGACGTAAGAAAAGAGTAATGGGCGTGGGAGAAGTACAGCAGGTCTCTAAGGACAGACATATTTGGTAGTCGATGCTCTCTGATTACCCTATAAGGGACCTGGTGTAGTATAATAATATAATTAATAATTGAGTTGTACCGTGTAATGCAACATCGACATCATCTACTCTTATTGTTCACTTTTAGACAAGCGTCTCAAATTCGAAAAAAACTCAGGAAACTTTTAGAATCAAAATCACCATAGACTTTTAAAATAATTGAACCTTAATTGTCAGTTTTGGATATATGTATTTTTGAATAGTGAATGTTAATTGTTACGAAACAATAAACAGTCGATTCTGATCCCAACCTCAATTCTTACTCATTTTACAAAAGGTAATGTCGCAATCGAAAAAGACAGTACGATTCTAAATTTTCAAGCGACCGGTACATATTCAGTGGGAATGTGTGCGAGCGCGGGAAATGCCGGAGCAATTATGTATATAATATCGGCGAAGGCCACGTGCTCGGTTGACGTTAACAAAGTTTCCCGATGCGGAGAAAACTTTGTGACATGTGAGTGGTAGATACTTACAATATGTGCCCCCGCCCCGCCGCCAGCCGCCGCCGACGCCGCCGTGACTCAGCGGCGCCCTAGCGCGACGTCGCCCCGTCTGCCCCCATGGAAAATTTATACCCACCCTCGCTCCAAGAACACGCTCCCGCTAGCTGAACTAAACCTAATGCTCCGTAAAATAAGGAGCAATTTCTTCAGAAAACACCGGCAAGACAAAGGAGCACCAGCAATTTTGCCGAAAACAAACCCTAACTCGAGCGGGATATAGTTTGTAATTTATGTAGCGACGCGACTCACGTGCTGAGAAACGCAACGGTGACGTCACGGGTTCGTAGCCCGTCTGTGCCGCCAGGATTAGTGGAGTACATAGTTTCTTTTTGTTCGTCATAAATATTATAATAAAGGGGGTATTCGACGGAATTTGTCAAGATGATATCATATGCTGTGTGTGGGGTTTCTGATACGAATCGCAAGCAATGCCAGTGGCTTCGCTTGTACAAAATATTTTTTCATACGACAGCATATCTTCTGCGTTACACAACATAGTAAACTCTTTACAAAAATCTATAAAATGGGAAAGGTTTCCCATACATATGTCAAACTATGGAGTTATCGATGGAAACGAAAAATAAAGATTATCCGTTTTTCGGACAAAGAAATGAGACAAAAATGATGTTCAACTGTAAGTTCAAGCTTAATTCTTGGAGCGGCACGATGTTTGGCGTCTCGAGAGCGTGTGCTCTCTCATCTCCTTAATTCGTCCTTCGCCGCAGCCCCCTCGCATCTCCCTCCAGCGTTGCCGCGTGGGAGGGTGCTCACTCTCTTGTTAAGCGGAGTTGCCCCCCTTATTTATGCCTGGAGCGTGGGGGCAGGCGGCGGCGGCCGGGGGCGCTATCGACGTTCGTGTACGTCGCGTCCATGTGCGGGTGAATTAAGAGTGAGTCGGCTTTCATTTTACTTTAAAGCTTCTACGCTCGTGTGCTCGCCTTTCAGCCGCGAGACTTTCGTGCGCGCGCCTAGCATGAAGTAATTTCGACCCTAAAGACGAGGGAATAAAAAACGTTTTCAATTTAAGAGATGGGGCTTATAGAGGCCACGAGCCCCGCGCTCGGTGCGCCCGCCTTCAGTGTTTTATAACTTCAGAGGACGAGGAGGCAGTAGGGTTTTTGTGAGTGGAAGGACTTTTTTGTCGTACTTTTTTATGCTTTATTCGGTTAGGGTTCCCTAAGATAACGACGTCACAAAGCAAGCTCTTCGTTTCCAGATACAATATGTTTGGCCTGTTGCAGTAGCAGAGAGAAAATACCAGTTACCAAGTATTAGTTCTGTATAATAGTGTATTTTGTCCGTAATCGTTACGTTTAATAATTCACTTATGAATAGGAGATAGTATTTAAAACTGTTTTGCAAAGTTTCACGGCGGGCGGGGGCGAAGTGGGTGGCTAAGACTACGCACACCGTCTTCAGAGAAAGTGAAATTTAGCACAACTTTGGAGAAATACAACTCAGTTCTGTCTCCCTCCGCCCTGCGCGGGTGTCTTCGAGGGGTGGCAGTCGGCATACCCGGCTTATAACAATTAAGTTTATTCGCTCTCAGGTTTTCTATTTCGCTTTATAAAAGAACAACGACATTTTTTTGCATTTTTTATGTTCATTGCGCCGATAGATTTGCTAATGAAATATGGCAAGTAGTGATACGTGTATGCAGGTGTGAACATGTAAAACAGGATTGGAACAAGACAAGACCTAACTGAAAAACAAGACTCATTTTAATCTTTTAGGATTTTCGAGGGGTGCATATTTCGAATATCGTAGATGAAAATCCCTAGGAGCAAATACCCTGTGATGGTTGAACGACCTTTGTTAAGGTGTCGCTTTCGGGCAGGTTATTTAGTGCGAGGGGGGACAGGCAGGGGGCAGTCGAGCCCGGCGGGGCGCGAGCCCCAGGTCGCCGGGCAACGCAACTGGGTCACTCCGGGCCTTCCACCGCCGCCCACCAATTATGTACATGCTCGTTACCGGACACACGTTTTTCAATCACATCCATATTTAATTGGGCATCACCGAGCTGAAAATATGTTTGGACCGCCATGTTTTACGAGAACTCTATTTGAATAACGCGAGCCGTGTCATCGTTACGGTCGGAGGATTGTATGTACACGATAATTACACATTTCACTAAAAACACATACACGCTTAATTAGCTTATTAGTTGACGATTTGGCTTCGCACAGCGTTTGATTCGGAACTTCAGTTTGATACAGCGTTTTCCCACAAACAGAAATGTTAAAGCACGTTCTTGAGAGAAAGAATGTTTGACACAATCTCTCATACCGTTAGCGGGCATGCAGTGATAGTTCATTGAGTAAAGTTGTGTAGCGCGGATCGTAGGATGCATTCGTCTTCCGAACTCCTTACAAGACGGAAACTGTGCCCTAACTTGTTGCATGGATGCACCGCGGAGGGTAGAGGGTGGGAGGGCGCGGGCGAGGGGGGCGTCTTCATAGTGAATGGGCGCGAGATGTCGTGGCCGGCCGCGATGCGCGTATGGAGATGCCTCCATTGATAACCGTGACCTCGCCCTTATCGCTGAGGTTTATCGATGCCGCTTGCCCGCCTTCCGACACCATCACCTATATACAAACATTCATTTCGTAACGAAATTCGATTCATCATCATGACGTTCTAATAGGTTATTATAGTTCTATTGCCGTGATCGGCCGATCGCGGATGATTTCGATTTCGATACCGGGCTCTGTACAATTAATGTATTTGTTATGTTCATACTGATATCTTCATTGGTAATGCACAACGTTTTCTCTTAGACATTTTGGTCTTTAATACTATTATGCTTTCACACATTGCAAAATTTGTATAATTTATTAAGGGAATGAGTATTTTTACAGCTGTAGAAGACTTTTTACTCGTTTTAAGTAAAACAAGTGCTAATCTCGATATTTCTGAACCAAATAGAGCCGCACGAAAACGAAACCGGCCGAATCCAAATTTGTAAGGTGAAGTGCACATAATAGACAATAAGCGCGTGCGAGGCGCATAGCAAGTGCAACCTTGACATTGGCCATCGGCCTAATGTCGCATCGATTGGCGGAGTGCGAAGTGAACATCTTAAATAATAATAGTGGCGGAGCGGTGAATGAGCACATTAGCGCGCGGCGGCCGGCGCCGAGTCATTACGCTCCCCATTAATCACTGCAACAATCGGCCGATATCTCGCTATTTACAAACGCGGGAGCACGTGTTCGACGCTCGTACTACGCAGAGTGTATTGACCCATTTAGATAGCTCGACCTTCGCGCGGCCATTGTGAGCGAAAAACATAAAAATAAGTTTTATTGCGGCGTCGTTATGCGTACCGCCGCGGTGCGCCGCGCGCCGCTCGCCCGACAGCTGATCGCTACGTGACATTTTTATTTTATTCACTCACTTCCGGGGATTCTCCGAGATACGTGCCAGTGACGTCATTATCTGCTCGCCGCGACTCCGGCCCCTGATTTATTATCTTGAACCGCCCCACACTGACTCCACACCGCGGACTCCAGTGATTTATGCACTATGTATGCACTGTTCGCGATTTTACTAGTGGAAAAAATGTCTTAAACCGGTTTCTTGACGCGATTTTTAACACACTTGTACTGTTTATCTTGTTCGTAAGTTCGGTCTTTTCGAATATATGCGTGTAACATATAATAAAGTATTTCTCATGCCAATGGCCAGTATGTCTCACAAGTCTCAAACGCATGCTCGATATCTGTAAATTTTCTATTATAATACAATATTTGTTTCGATATCGGATATGAACAAGCGGAATATGTTAACTATGAGAACATGTTCGTCACGAACAGTATGGTGTAGAGTCTAAAGTACTCTACAAGTATGGGGTTAATCAAATCTTTTGCAAACATAATTTATGTATATTTTCCAGACATAACGAGACCACAAAAAGCGTGGTTTTGGTTGCGTTGCGGTTAGACCTACTAGACGTTCCGATTAGCCCGACATTAACTATCCTAAACGACGGTTAATTGTAGAATCCCAATTAGTGCTCAAGATTGCATTTAACTCGCGGTATTCCCTCGATCGCTATAAATATAACAATGAATGTACCACGCATTAAACATAAAATAATTATAGAATATATGTTAAAGAAAAACCCAGTCCTCGATACAGAAACTTGTGGTGAAGGAAAGTTTTAGGAATTTATTATTGGATATGCTGTAATTCTGCAATTATTACTCCCTATTTCATGTTAGGACGTATAACATGACAAGTGAGTCATGGGATTGTATAATACTACTCTGCGTGCCCCTTCGGGGAAATATAAGCGTGATGGTCGATGAACAAAGGCGAAGGACTGTGAGCGATGTTAATAGTGCTGTGTTAGGCGAGACCGTGTCGGAGCGCGGCGCCGGCGCGGGCGCGCGCCCGCCCGCGGTCGCGCGTTCGTGGAAGCGGCGTCACCGCGCGCCGCATAAAAACTATAATTTTCCCTTTCATTGCATTACAAGACGTTCTTCATAATAAACGCATATCGCCACGTCTCGCACGCGCCCGCCTCTGTAAACAATGCGTTTTGGGAATTCCCATTTTTTATGCAGGAACACATTTCTGAGGGATTCCTTTTGTTTGCTTTGCACTGGACGAACGAATAGTAATTTTTTTTCTCGCCGTTAGTCATTTCAATGTTATTTATTTAACAGCGGACAGTATTGTATAACGGTAATCGTGCACAGCTTACTGCTTTACGAACATGTCTCACGTCTGCTCTTTACCATACATTAACAATCGCTCAAAACGAACTAACGATTTGGCAAACATTCTACGTACCTAAACACACGCCGCTTAACACTCCTATCAGTATTAAAAATCACAAAACCTAATCGCCAATAAACACATACATACGAGTACATATCTTCATGCCAGGACCCTTACGGTGTACACAAGCACGGTGTGCACAGAGTGCCAAATATTTCTATCCTTATTGACCTGCTATTTAATAATGCAGTAATAATTTTAATAAGTAATGTTACTTAGCAACTGGAGCAACATGCTTATGAACAGGCAAGTGAGCCAAGTCGAAACACATTCCAGTGGCAAACAATATGATATTTTTTGAACGCATACGTAGCAGTGGCGTGGAATAAAAAGCTCGACAGAAGCAGTCGAAGCTGCGAGCGGCGGCCACCAAACAGGATGTGGGACTGGTTGCGCACACAGGCGCGGCGCGTACGCACGCACGCACGCACACAGCGGCGCGCGGCCTCGCGCTCGCCGCTCACGGAAATGTGCGTGCCTTGGCTCCGCGCGAATAGCCGCGATATGCTCACCTTATTACTGCCGACCTGCCGTATTTATACGCTTTTTGACACTAAAATACACTCAGATATTAAAATGGTTTCTGGTTACTGATGGGAGAGTTAGAAGTTATCAAAATCGACGTACATATATGTAGAGTTACGTATGTAGAAGAATTACGTCCGGTCTGTTTGGATATTACTTAGTTGGTACTTTGATGTCTCTGCTTACTTCGTTAGAGATCTCCGTATGTACCGTGTATATATCGGAAATTGAAATATTTAGACATTACTTTCTATAAGATGTTATGGTATTTTTCAAATAGATGTGTACCATTCAAAAATAATTGTATGTGATTAGGATTTAATTTAAAAATTTCCGTAAAGTTTCAATAGTAGAGTCAAAACGTCTATGTCTGGGCGCTAGGTTATCCAAAATATAAAATACAACCTGTAAACAAGTAAACAGATTAGATATAACGAATCGAACCCTTTGATCGAATGAATGAAATGACCGAGCGCCGATCACGTGGCCTATTGTGCTGAAAAGCAACGTTAATGTTTAATCGGTCGTTCAATCGCTCTCCGATTCGATATTGTGGATTAACGACACCTCTTCACGCCGCCACGGAAATTTATGAATGAACGGCAAAAAATACTATGTGGATCACTTGTAGTGAATTATGACATCGCTCACGTCTCTATTATCTTCGGCACGATTGTGTTACAACAATGTAGAATTCGCCAAAAAGTCCGCTCTTTTGTGTGACTGGGTATGAATTATTAACTTGATTGTGCATTGCATACATATTTAAGTAGTTTTATTTGAAATGTTTTGACCTAGCGTCTGTATTGCTTAAAATAGATTTAACGACAAAAATAATTATTTTATCCGATTATCTGATTTCCATCGAAAGCACCTTTGAAGCTTGGAGTAGCGGCCACATGTACTATTATAAGCTAGGTTATAATGCAGAACACACCCCACGCTATCTACCCCGTTTTATAGTTGGCTATAATACAACGGAAAGTAGGTAGCTGTGGAGCTAGATAGAAGCGGACGGCGCGATGTTATTATGTGCGCGCCGGTGTGCGCGCGTGGCGACGCGCCGCTCTCACACAGCCGCACGACCCGCGCTCCCCGCGCCCCGCCGCGCGCCGCCCCGCGCTCCGACCCTCGCTCCACGACATGGCTTAGCGCGCTCTGAGGCAATGCCGTGCCGCCATCTATTCGCTCCTCACAATGCCATAGAAAGTACGTTCGACTCGCCTCGCCGATCGAACTTTTCCTACCTTCTCGACTCCACACGGAATAGGTACGCGGCTGATTATTGCCGCGCTATCGTTACGACTCCGCTGACTACACGAAGTGGGAATCTTTATAGTTGTAATTTTGAATAAGCAGTAACTTCTCGACGAACCAGGCGACGGCACGGTTATAAAATGCCGCATAGCTATCCGGCTCCAGCGATAAAATAAACGTCAGACGTTTCCAAGTTTCGAGCGGACAGAACGAGCGACGCGCTGCGCATCAGAAAAAGAACTTTACGACAAGATTAGAAAGAGCGAGCGGAGCGGCAACGCCGCGCGGCCACGTTCCAAGGCACGAAGCGGCAACGCGATACGCCAACGTCATATACTAAATTTATTTTCATGAGCGCCAGCGCTGGCGACGACACCGCTATATACACGGCGCTGGCTCACCGCGTGATAGCGACGCTACCTCGCGGGTTTGTCTATTTCTGCATATTGGAACTCGCTGCAAGCGGGTGTAATTTTTGCTATAAACTCCATTAGGGTCGCCGGTTCGCGTCCGCGAGCGCACAATGGCACGGCACGTTTTCCGTGGAACGATAAAGGGGTGACGCAAAACGATTATTTGCAGCGTTGCGATGAGTGGCCGCTGAGTCAGAGCGACAGCGATGTCCAGAACGACTTCACAACGCAACCATCACGCTATATTTGTACATATAATACACACATTATATTATTCCGTTCGTTTCTACACGCTGATAATATTTAAAAAGCGTGTTTTATACCAAAACTTGAAGCTATATTGTAATTTATACGAGAAACTGTATAATGTGCGTTTAACAATGAACACATAAAGCCAGCACTAAGTTCAGAGTGGACGTGTGCCTAATTGAGCGGCAGGTGTAGAGGCATCTGCCGTCCACTGGACTTGGCCTTTTACCATTTTATTTTTTAAACGACGCACGCACCGCCGCGCTGTCCGCTGACAGGCGCATAGCGCAGGCTCTATGTGTTCGCCAACTGAAATAGCGATGTATAATACTAATAAGGCCTTGGTAAAAGTCAACGGACCTTGTAACCTGCGCGTCCGTCATTTAATTTTTAGTGCATGTAGAGTCGCTGGTCAACGCAGCTGCCAGCCAGCTTGGAATATCTTGTTGCTCAACTCTAATATAGATTTAATACTCGAATAGCTTTTGTTCAATTGAATAAGGAGTTCGTATTAATATGTCACAAAATATGCACGAAGACAATAATGAATTAGAGAAACACGTCAGGTCTGCTCTGCTTTAACGGTAGATATATTAGGCATTGATTATTCTCTGCCACTTCATAAAGGATCTGGCGTAATGATATAATAATGTTATAAAATAATATAGTTTTCCTCTTCATATTTGATAGTGTTCATACGGAATGGAATCTATAATGAATATGGTATAACCGTTATCATCTCTACTTTTCAGTGGAAGAAATAATAATGTTCGTGGAGATAAAATTCGGTAGAGTCATTGTACACGTTCAAGTCTTTTGTATAGGAAATATTTTTGGTAGAAGAACACGGGGTAACAGTTGGCAGAGCGGGCAAATCCCACAGTCGGATATT
Organism: Parelbella ahira ahira; assembly: GCA_018244795.1. Taxonomy (NCBI): domain Eukaryota; kingdom Metazoa; phylum Arthropoda; class Insecta; order Lepidoptera; family Hesperiidae; genus Parelbella; species Parelbella ahira. The sequence goes on from DWME01001054.1 coordinate 25,853, forward strand.
GTAGCGCGGAGCCTACCTGGTGCGACCCCTATAGGGGTTGCTTCCCGGGAGCGCATTGTGCCCCAAAAAAAGCAACGAGGGTCGCAACGCACAAAGGCTCGGAGTTGGGTCCAGGTATCTACGCGACGGCCGGCCACGGGTTTTTGAACGGTTTTGTTGTTCTTCTCGTATGAAACAGACTCATCTCTGATTCTTATTCTACAGTTAGTTGGCTATATCCAGACTAGAATCTTGTTTGTAATCAGATATTACTAGAATTTTAATCAACAGTTTGTCTTGTTTTTTCTTTTTTCCCTTTATTTTTTTTCTTGGTCTTCGTGAGCTGCGTGAGGATTATATAAATAGAGATATCGAAACTCTATGCTTACCCTGTAACGGACCTATCTTGACGATGAAAATAACCATTTTACGCAAAAAATGTAAACCTATAAATCCAAGTAATCCAAAAACTAATCTAGTGGGTGCTAAATAAGAGGAATAGACTACAGTTATCAGTATATCAGTACATAAATATAAACGTAGTTGCGTCTACAGTACCGCTGCATGTAACTTTGAGCAGTGGTGACATTTGAGGTTTATGCGGCGGCCGGCGCGTGGCGCTTACGGTACTTCGTGCCCGTAGCGGCCGGCACTGTGTGGACCGACGGGTGTAGGTTTCAAAACTATAGCTATTCGGATCTCACTCTGCACGCAACAATGTGTGCACTCAATACAATTTTTGTTATAGTTGAATAATACTTTAACCCACCGGCGTGACACAACACTTTTTAATTAAATTTAGTGTCGAAGTGTAATGTATGTTAATGGTTGTGTCATATGGTATTCCAGAGCTCAGGCGGCGGGTGCGGCGGCAAGCGGCGCGCCGGCTCCCCGTGCGAGGGCGGCGGCAAGGTCGCGCGCTGGGAGGACTCGATCGCTCGGTTGGAGGCGGTGGCCGCGGGCGCGGGCGGCCCCGACTGCTGGCGCGCCGAGGAGGACGAGCGGCGCGCGTGTCGCCGGCGCTGGTGCGGCGGCTGGTGCGGCGCGCACGACACCATCCGCGCCGAGAACGGCAAGTCCTACCTCGAGCTGGGCGGCGCTGCCGCGCGCGCCTGCTGCGACGGACGCGCGGCCGGCCGCTGCGCGTCGCGCCGCTGCTACCGCGAAAGGCGGCTCAAGATGATGAACCTGTGCGCGCTCAAGTTGGCGCGCTTCCGCCAGACGGCCGACCCCTCCCTGCGGCGGTCGGTTCTGGTATGCAACACGCTGCGGGGCATCGAACGGGAGATGGAGCGCGAAAGCGCCGAGGAGGCTCCCTTCGAGGCCGCATGTGTGACGAATGGCGTCGCACGTTGCGAGCTGCTGGGCGCTCGCGACCCTGCAGCGGGCAGAGCCACCCCCTTCCCCGCGCCGCCGCCGCCCGACCGCGACTCGGGGTACGGCGACGAGGAACAGCGTACCATCGACTGGGGC
>DWME01001055.1:0-27297 GCA_018244795.1 Parelbella ahira ahira
GGTTGCAAGCACGACTGCCGATCGGGAGGTCCTGGTTCCCAACATTTCCCTTCATTGCTCTGCTCCTATTGATTGTAGCGTGATGAAAAGTATACTATAACCAGCTCAAGAGTATGAAAAATGATTGTACCAAGTTTTGTTAAAATCCGTCGAGTAGTTTTTGTTTCTATAACGGTTATACAGACAGACAGACAGACCTCTCTACAGACTTATTATAAGTATTGATAGATAGATATACCGGCTTAATTCACTTACGTTTTTTGGGATAGCCCGACTAATTTCGTATTGGTTCAAAACTAGTCGGGCCATGCCGAAAAAAGTTCGTGAATCAAGCCGGTACATGCTATATAATCATGTGTACTACAAACAATCACGAAACATTGAATGGTAAAAATAGCCATATACGTATTGGATGTAGTAGGTACCTAATACACATTTTGTAGTATTTATATGAAAGATTGTTTTTTATGGCTCAGTGATGTTAATAGAGCCTTAAGACTTTTAGAACTGAACCATTAATAAATTCTGATTATATTTTTTAGTCACTATAGATCTTAACTGGGTCGCTCTCAGATCCGTTAAACCTGCTGAATGAGATCTACGGAGGATCGGGTGATGTGGCACACCTTAGGAAAGGCCTATGTCCAGCAGAGTAACGGTAGAGGCTGATGTCATGAGATCTTAACTGAACAGTGTTTTTCTGTTTGAATATCAAAATTTACGATTTTAAGGCCTCGTTAACAAACCCTATTCCTAAGAGGAAACAGGCCAAGCATAAAATTGATACTTAAATGTTTGTGTGTTTAGATGTTTTTTCCATTTATGTATAAGTGTATTTGTAATTATTTTAACGCAAAGTTAGAAAGCATTAGGGAGGTACGTGTTTAAGGAATTAGTAAATAATACAGTTGTTAGTAGGACATCAAATATATTACTTTATTATATCAAATAATCACTATAATATAATAACATTAATAATATACTTTTGTAGGATTACTCCATATTTTATTTCCCATACTATTTTATAGACTTCCTTTGACAAGCTCATCTGATAGGAGGATATGAGCTAGTAAGTTATAGCATAAATAAAGATACCTATTACACTATTTTTAAAAAGAAAAGTCTCTTTGTTTTGTAGTGATAATATCATTGATAGCATTAAAATCTTATGTGTTGATTAATGTTTTGTAATTGTTCTAGGAGGTAATGGTTACATCAATGACTATCCTACAGGCAGACTATTGAGAGATGCAAAGCTGTATGAAATTGGAGCTGGTACATCAGAAGTCAGAAGAATGCTCATTGGACGAGTATTGAACAATGAGTACAAATGAAAGATAAAATCTTTGTCATCAACATATATTTACATGTTTTTTATTAATTTGCTATAAATACATAAGACTTAATCTATTTTGTTTTTCTTTGGTATTCTACGTCCACCAGAAGCTTACCGAGAAACTAACTGATAGTGACTCGACAAAATGCCACCATTTCGGTGGTATGAACAGCATCTGTCCCGGCCGCAGCACACAATAATATGTTTTAGCCTGTTTATATTTGGGGTATACATTAAAATCAGGATTTCTTGGGTCTACTCTAGCTGTGTTAGTTAAAAGCTCATGCTCATGAGGGTACAAGTATTCAGAGTCTTCGGGTGAGAACAGATATATTTGTTTTTCACCAACAATTTGAGTCAACAAGTTCCTTTTAGGATCATGGTGCAATGGGGATACAGTGCCCTTTGGACCATACCATGCCATGACATCAACTGGCTCATTTGTATCTGAGAAACTACAATATTCAGGTTCAAAAATATCATCTTTCAGTTCTGGTATTTGGTCAAAAAGCTGGTACTGAGCCAAGTAGCCAACGGGTCCATTATTGTTATAAACATGATTTATAATGAATTCCTCTACTGTCATCATCTTTTGTGTCCATTCCGAGTCTGTATAGTCTTTACCCAATTCAACTGATACAGTCCTAAGTCCAGCCACTTTAAGCAGATAATTCCTATCATTCCATTTCTCTAGTGCAGGCCAATGGCTAATACAATTATCTAAGATTACAGGCTTTCCTGGTAATATATAATTGGCATAGAAATTCTCCATACTTGGGCAATTTAAAAGTTCTAAAGATATTGCATTATATTTATTAATATCAGTATTACTTTCAGTGAATTGATCACTGCTGTTAGAACTAGAGGGAATGTTTATTTCTGTTGGTAAAACTGAATTCAGAAGCGAGGCACACTTTTGTAACAAGTGTGGGTCCCCATCTATAGGAGTTCCAAACACAATACCGAAATCAATAATTTTCATGCTCTTCCTGACAACATTTTCAGTAATCACATCACAGGTTTTTAGATACGTCAATAATCGAACATAAGAGGCAATTGTGATGGTTTTTCTTTTATAAGGTTTGACCTCTTTCCAATTTCCAATGTTCACTTGTTCCTGCATGTAATCTAAAACTGCTTTAATTTTGGCCTTTTTATTTGGATCTTCTGGATTCAAGTCGTGTAGACCTTGTTCGATTATTGTTATACAAGTAAAATCGAGTTCAGATATTTCCTGGAGTGAAATTTTAGACCTAAAGCTTCTAATTTCTTCTACGACGTCATGGTTGGGCGACAGCTTTTGAACACTGGACATGATCAAGTCTTGACGGAAACCGGAACTTTAAGCTTACAAACCGATCACTGTATAAGCCCACATTTAACTTTTAGGATTCGGGGTCAAGTACTACCTAGTATATTACATTTTAGAATGTAATAAAATGTATTTATCGCTGAACTATGATATTGTAAAAACTGAGCATGACCTGAACCCGCACAAGCGCAGTTCAAGTTAGACTTACAATTATTGGACAACTGGGTCCTATATTTTTTCTTTTACAGGATGACAGCGGGTGACAGTTGACACACTTGACAACGAGATGCTTTGTCCAGGCAAGTAAAAAGCCATACAGATATAAAAATCATTTCATTATATTATAATTATATTAATATGTATTCCTAAATACATGAATATACTATCCTCTATTTAGATGAAAAATTATAAGCAATCATTTATTATATAACTTGCTACATGTAGTGAAACATATTATTTAAATGACATTTTGTTAAAATAAAAACTATTTAAAGTGTCTTTGGTTATACTGTCATTTTTGACCTTGACCTCTGTAAAAGTAAAAAGGCTTTGTCTATGATAAATCATATGACTGTTGCACGTGATCTGTCAGATTATTTACATTCATAGTGTTTTCTATCGACATAAATTATAATTTTTATAACCCAATGGCAAAATTACATACAAAATGATGCCTGGCAAATTTGGCGATGAGTATGTCGTGAAATGATACGTTGTGTAGTGTCGCAATGGCATTACTAGACAGATTTTTTTCAACAAAGAAAAAACTTGATAATGCGTATAGCGACTTACGAAAAGGGGGCAGGTACGTCATAGCGAATGGTTTTCATTAATTTTATTTAAATTTTATGTGTGGCATGCGTTGGTTGAGTTGACGCATGAAGTTTTTGGGTGGGACCTATGCTGTTGAAGACGGGTAGTTGACGCACGCGACATTGGCACTGCGGCGAGCGTCACCGACTAGCGGACCCGACGGGTGAGGTGTAAAGCATGTGATAAGCGCGGGGAGCGGGCGGGCGTGGGCGACTTCACTCCGCGTCTCGGCGTCACGGAGAAGGGGGGCGATGGAAGTTCAATCAATGTTTACTTATTATTTACACGCGAGTCAGTACACTCGTACATTCCACTCTACTCGGCCGATCGCCCAATGTCATTCGGCTGTCAAAGTGCATTTAAAGTGAAAACTTCTGATATTGCATTTCATAAGTAGTGAGTGCATGTGACGTAGATTTCTCTTTTGGAGCTCTCTAACTGTAAACTATAACCAGCTGTGAGCTCAATACCAAATCGAATATGAAATAAAATGAAATTTAGGTACCGTAATATATTAGTTGCTATGTTGTTTTCAAATAGATTAAGTTAAAGAGCCTAAGTTATAAGTTAATAATATACAAAACAAAAAAGGTATTCCATTCATCTAAACCTTAGTACCTATATGTGGATTGAAGCAGTGCAATCTTGTCTGTAATTAACTATAGACAAATTAAGTGGGATAGCATAGACACGTGAAGATTGTGACATTTCAGTAATAATATTGCTTAAATGTATATAACACAGAAATTTTTTAATACATTGACACACACAGGTAACAAAATTGTCTTATCGTTCATATATGTCACCAAAAATATTGGCAATGTGAATTGCATATACAGCAGTAAGTGCAAAAGAGAAAGTTTTGTGACTGGCTTTGTATTTGCTGAGGCAGCAACAATGTCTGTAAATATACAGTACAGTATTTTATATAACTCTGTATGCAATGTGTTTAAAAAACTATAAAGGTCTTGCTGATGCACTTGTGTGAAACTTGTTTTATTTTTTGATAATCAATTTGCATAATTATTTGCATTTATATTATTACTTGAATAGTCACAGTGTAAAATTATAATTATACACTAATTAGTTTCATATTGCTATTATATATTCATATTATTTTTTTGTTATATTATCCAATATAAATATTTGAAAGTATTTTCCAATAAGTTAATTGATGCAGTCTGATATGAACATCTTAAAATAATGCATATTTTTTTATATGTGTAATGTGGAACATAAATTTAATGAAATATGTTCTATATAACAGTTAATTGAAGATTTTTAATTTATATGGATATTTATATTAGTTACAGAAATTTTGAACTGCACTAATTTTATAATTGGAATCCTATTGCACTTAGGTTGTAATTATTTTTTCTAACCTGTGTTTTATCAAATGCACTGTAATATTATGAATTTAAAACTGTTACATATATTGTGTTTTTGTTGTCACACAGGTCCTCTGAGATAGCTTTGGAGCAAGCAAGGTTGCTTCTGTACAAAGAGTGTGATAGGAGGGGCAGGAAAGTGTTGTTTGATTCTTCCACCATTGAAAAGGTTCCAGCCAGCAAAAATGACAAACCAGATGTTTGGCAGACTGATAAAATTCCATGCATTGTGGAGGTGTCTGGAGGGTTCACATATTTAGTAAGAGCAAAATTCAATTATATTAACTAATTGTTTCTTTACTACTTTCATTCATAACTTATATGCTATTGATAACATATTGATATATGCTATTGATAACATTTATTTATATTCTATTAATAACACAGTATCATTTATTAACTGAAATGTACAACCATTTAAGTTACATGTATTTGTTAAGTTGTATTACATTAACATGTCTCTTAAGAGAATTAATTATTACAAGTAATTATTGGTGATTTAAATAGCCATCTTCAAAATATTTTATCAAAATATAGTTACTGCATTAAATCAACATATTTTACTGCCTAACATTATCCTAAAACCCACTTCTAATATTGTTGACTGAAAAATTCATTATTTACAGTTGTCACATGTAGTAGTGACAGAATATTTTCAAAAAATATCCAAATTCGAATTAAGAAGTGCCATAAGTAATAAAATATATCCAAAAAAATCAATCTCCTGACATTGTACTGTTAGCATAATGAAATGTCTGTATTTTAGCTAAAAAACAACTTTTAGTGTTTAGAGGTTGAAGTTCAGCATTAATGCTGCGACATTAGCCGGCTCCGACGGCGGATATTAAAATCTGAATAAAATGTTACGAAACAGAAGTGTAGGTCATACTTAGCCTTAGCGTTAAAATTAGACGTTCGAATATAAAATTATCTTGGTTATGCAACCTATGCTAAGTTTCATTTTGTAGATCAGCCTCGCGACGATTACTTAAAACCTTTCGACCCGTTTTATGAATGCAATGATTAAATTAATATGTGAATTAAACATGTAACAATAATAATATTACTGAAATGTGACAGACTAAATGAAGATTACTTGATGTTAAATTGTTATTAAAATTAACAAGCCACTAACAAATAGATACTTTCGATAGATTCATATTATGTTAACGGCCTTCATCGTGTTGCCGTTATTAAATTTTGAATTTGATTTAACGGTTTTATTTGTTCTACGTTTGTGTGAAACTGACACACGTGAAGTCAAATCGGAATGTCTTTTTTTGTTTTCACTAATTTATTGTATTATATGTAGTTACAATTTTACTTTCAATACAGAAAAATGCAAAAACAGTATGTTTTAGTTTTGTGGCGAGTACTATTATTATGCTTCTTGAGCAGGTTGTCCGAAATAGTTAAAGATTGCCCTTTATATATTGTTATGATACTGTAAATTTGACATGATAATAAACTCTTGCAGTCTTCCTGACATTAGGCTTCCTTTTTCCACTAAAACGAAATCCTATGAACAGTGTGACGTGACAATCCATAACTTTACCTTGTGTATACGCTTTAACATTACGATTACGCGCGTGATAACATGATTAATTATTATTCACAGCTCAAATGTAAGCATTGTAATAGATCCGTATGTGTTTTGTGGCACTTTTTTTATACCCAGTGTATGGTAACAGGCTCACTCACAGTTCACCCCCTGTTCTGTCAGACTTATAACATAAAGGTGGCAGTACCACAGTGCCTGCTCCATCGGGGAAATACAAACGAGATGTTTCGCACAGTTTAGTGTTTTTTTTTGGTTCGGAGAGAAGCGGCGGGGAGGTGTTAATTTTTTAAATTGTAATAACACAAAATGTAAGCAATTCTCTAGCCTAATTATCATTCGTTATATACGAGTAGGTGATGCCAATGGGAACGTTAACAGATAGCGTACAGTTTGATTGTTACATAGTACAAAAATAACCCACAATTGAGCCATCGCGCCGTCACGAGACTTAATTCACGGTTTATTCGCACTGTCGACCACTAGCGGCTATATTTAGACCACTTAAACATGTTAGCCTTTTTGATTACTACTCCCGTTCGTAAGTGGATCTAACGAACAATATCGTGGGACTCGGCGCACGGGTTAAAACGACCAATATCATATTATGTGTCTTGATGTTATTCCTTGTGTGGTGTCGCGTACCCGTTTTCGCCGGTTCGTACGATTTTTTTTGTAGTCTTCCCTTCTATAAATGATATCATAAAATACCTACAATAATAATATGCTTTAGATAGTGGAATTCATAAGATTGCGTTTTTTAACTAATGTTTGCGAGTTTATATGGAAATAGCTGTTTTTTTTACTTTGGTACAAAGTTTGTTTTATTTTTAAACTAGCTTTAGATAAATTGTCGTGAATTTTATATGGAGTTTCATTTAACAAAAATAGCAACACTTTTATTTTACTAAGGTTATTTATTTCTCAATAGATATATTTCTAATGGAATAATAATTTACATAAATGTTATAGAGATTATAAAAAAAAATTATAACACAACATGAAATGTTTACACATTATAAATGGTTTATATTTTAAGACTCACTTTGAACTATACCAAATTTTTCTACTGTTAGGTCGAGTGTTACGAATTTGGACAGTTCCATTGCATCCATTGCTATTTTCATGATCATATTTACATTGTGGGATATTGATTGTTAGTGTCAATATGATGTGTCGTGTTTTTCTATCGTATAGAACTATTTTTAAATATTCATATAGGTATGGCTGAATTAGCGTGTACTTGTTATACCGTATATGGATGTACTAAGCGATCGCAATAGCAGTGAGCGCTTTGAAGAAACTATTAGTACATCTATTTTTACAATTTCTAAAAGCGTCTTTCCTTTTACTATTAATAATAACAAAACGTACGACTACGAATCGGCCATTCGACTTTCCACGTTCTATAGTCTCGTATTAGAATGGCTTGTGCATATTTTATATATGTACTTAGGTACATACGTACGTTTTGTCGATCACGCCGGTCACGTGATTCGATGATATCACTATACATTGACATGAACTATGAACTATTACTGAGTTTTTTTTTTCTTTTCGTATTGTATCCACTGTTTTTATTATTCTTTGCAGTTCTTGAACTCTGCGTCAGTTTGCAACTTAGTTATGAAGGACATGGAATAAAGAGTCGTCTGTGCTCATGTGACTCCAATTAAGATACCTAATTTGCGTATACATATGTCATATATTATTTCCGTGCGTCAATTTTGGTCGTAATTTTGTGTTTAATGAATCACAGTCCGGCCAGACCGGCCACTGATTGTTTGTTTAATGATTTATACCGTTTCGTGCGTTCGTGGCCTTGATGCGGTGGCGAATCGCAAATGATTTGTAAAGTTAAGCAACGCCGCTCGTGATTGGGGGTTTTGGATGCGTCACTGTGAATAACGGATCATTTCGAGGGTGATCTTTCAACTGACAGCACTTTATGGATTCAGTACATCTCAGTTTCTATCGTTGGAGAACAAATGTTGTTCCTTGAGGGATGCGTTCATGACTTTATCGAAGCTTTTGACTATTCAGTAGCGTGGTGAAATAAACGTTTCCCCTTTTTAATGGCTAGAAGAGATACATGGGTACCTATTAGTGGGATTTCGTAGTGGGTACTATATTTCATTCAGCAGTAGATGCCGGCAAAAATAGCTACATTAGTGACAATTTATTGTTCGCAACATTGTATCATACGCTACGACGCGTCGACGTAGGCGTGGGTATATGGTATATGACGTCTCTCATATTGTCCGTATGAGAGACGAGCTCGTTGTATTTTTACGAATGGACAAACAACTATTAGCTAACCGATAATGATATGCTACGCCTGAGTGAAAAAAAGGTGACATTAAAATAACGAGTGACGCCTTTTTTACGCATTCTCTTCATTTCAACAGATCCCTTTTTATACACATGTTTCTGTATATCCCGAGCTGCGCGGCGTGTTTCTTTTTCGTTGTGTATATTTATATACAAATTAGATAAATTCAACATTATATATGTATAGTGCTATACAATATGCTAATTTAAAAACCATTATAGAAGTCTTTGAGAAACTTTATTATTATGCATCAGTTATTATAATCACGCTAGCAATGTCATGTAATACACCATCTGTTACTGAGTAATTTGAGTATTCCAAAGAATGCATCATATTGCATTTAAATGAACTTATATATACGATAAATCGTTTTCATCACTTGAAAATTCTCACCTTGTAATTTCGCATTAAAATCCTTTAAGCTGTTTCCGAACAATAATTTGTCATATCCATATGTATGATCTCAGATCTCTTGGCCTTTCAATCTTCGACCGCTAATATTCGTGTATTACTTCCATCGCATACATTACGGATGCAGTATACAGGACATGAGAATTAATTATTAAGCGTTTTGTGGCGTCTCCTATAACTATATGTGTCATTAATATATATATTTACCTGCTTAACTTAAATACGATAATTCGTCATTTCGGTATCCTGTCTATCTCGAATAAAAAATGTAAAAACATGTGTGAAGCGGTTATCAACACGATTATAATTAATTGTCAGTAGAGAAAAGCGATAAAGGTAATGAATAATATGCAGTGTCACGTTTGACGCCGTAATATCATATTTTTTTTCTGTGTATGAAAACTATTTCAGGGACGCCACATGTGTAATGTAAAAATCATATGTTACGCCGGTACAAATTCAGACATGCAATCCATATAACCTTACAGATGTAAGGCAATATTATACGCACTGGAGTCCGTCTAATGTTACATGTGTGTACTGTGTGCGTTGTTACTCAAGCACATCACAATTTAATATCGTTCATATGTGCGACGCGTCTGGTGGTATATCCACACGTGTAGGTACACCATGTCTAAATAAAGTTTTCTTTAAATCGTATACAGTCGGCCCTAAGTTTCTCATCCGAGGGGAGAACCGTGTCCAATTCTGGAATGATAAAATGATCGAAAGAGTAGGTACTTAGTTTAGATCAGAACGCATAGATAATATCACTTTTATGTTATTGCCTGTGTTGTGGCATAAAATGCATTTATATAGCGTGACGGCTAACTGATGGTGACTGGTCACCGTCGTCTATGAACACTTGCAATAGCCGAGGAGTGGCCAATGCGTTGCCGACTTTCAGAGGAATTATTTTTGCGCCTTATTGAGAAGGAAGCACATTTCATATTTCACATGAACGTGCTGAAAACGAACTTGCAAATCGAACTATGGACGTCCGTCACGAGTCCAGTTGATGTGGATGGAACCCCATTCTTTAACTAGTAGTGACAATGTTTGTTTATTACTTCCATACAAATGTAGATAATGTTTGAATAGTGTTCCATTGTCAACAGTACAAGGGGCCAGCGGCGGACGCGAGCGTTCTCGGTGAGATGATATTCGGTGCCGTCGCGATGAATTGCAAGAGCGTCTCCTTGAAAATCCATATCATGAATGACCCGAGAAGGTATGATTTATTATCACTACGACATCGGCAGGCCAGGTTCCTTACGCAGTTGTAGGTAGATATGACCAAATCAATTATTACTATCCTCTTAGGCCTGGCGTACTTCTGCCTTTAGCACCTTCGTCATATCCTTTTCGTAGACTTCGCGCTGGTGACTTCTCCCATCTTACTATATTTATACCATAGATGTTTCGGCGCTGTACTGACCACAATTATCTGCCTATTAGTCATATTTACTATGTTAAGAAAGCGTTCTAACTAGCTGTCCTTTTTCTAAATGTAGTGTGGAATATGAAGTCAAGGTATAACATAGAAAAAATATACGTAGGTACGTCCTCTTCTGTTAAAAAAAATATTTACCAGTTCACTCGTTTAGTTATGTAACTTCAAGATAAAGCGTGATAAAGTTGATTGTTACCGAAGTTGCACAAATGTGTTTTGTCTGAACAAACACAGCGTGCACTGAAAAATACAAGGTTACGATCCATTTCGCAAATGTCCGGCGTGCACACGGGCCCCGGATACGATATCTGCCCGGCAAATATTTGTACATTAATGATGTTCAGATATCCTTTTTTTCCGGAATTTGTGTGTATATAGTATATGATCATTTTTCAAATCAAGGTTTGTGAAGTGTTAATATTGCCACTATTATTGAGTGCCCGATTACCTTATTTCAACTAGACTTAACTGTTCAGTGCGTACTACAATTCTGTTCTTAAATTATTTCGCGTGAATTCTTTTAGATAATCTACAGATTTAGCGATTTTACCAACATACAGCTACATAGGTCGGATGGTACGGACAGGATATAGCCGTAATTGTACGGATAGGTTAAAGACACAAGGTTCTAAAGTTCGATTGAAATTCTATGAGCAATATTTGAATTGAACGCGCACTGAATCCAAATGCTGTTAAAGATAGCGCCTCTTGTAAACTCGATTATTTTATGTATATGTACATATGTATTAAGAAGTTTTTGGTCAGCCGTAACATAATAAATAATGGGCGATGATTGGGACGTTAGCATCTGCCAACCCCGTACTTGGCTGACATGACAGACTATGGTCTTAAGCTATCGTGTTCTGTAAGAGATCCATGTCCACCAGTGGTATGATTAAATACGGTTGATGAAGTTGTACTGAACTGACGTAGTACAAAACCCCCTAATCCAAAGTTGACAACATACTTGATTTTTGTTTCTCTATTTACTATGATGGTCCTTTAGGAATTATTATGATCAAACTTATTGTCAGGCCAACTTGGCTTTGTGTGTCAGGAACATAAATTATAAGAGTTTTGACTGGAGAAAGTCAAACGTTAAGACAAGTAGATTTTAGTGATTCGAATTGGCTAATTTATTTCAATTCTTCATTCGTTTCACGTCTGGGTATAATCTTTTTCACAACCGCGGGAGATCTAGATCATACTTTACCACGACGCTCGGGTACAGATTGGAAATGACGGATCAGTGGCCAATTCGTTAGTCGGATGTTTATAAATCGCTTTTAAGTCTTCGACGAATTTTCACTATTGTTACCTAATGATAACGCGCTAACGGTGAAAGAAAACATCGGGAGGAAATCTACACCATCTAGATTTTAAAAAATCACTAAAGTGCATGAAGTCTGCCAACTCGCACTTAGCCAGTGTGGTAGATTATGACCTTAATTCTCTCAAAATGTGTCGGAATGGCAAAAGTGTCGAAAGAAGAAGATAACAACCTGGGTGAATTGACTAACATACCCTTCAAAGCACGGAATTCCTCGCGGCGGTCATCCATTCAAATGCTGACCGTACCCAACGTACCCAACAACCTTAACAATTAATAATCTTGAACAAGAATAATTTCTCCAAAAGACACTATTTATAAATATACCCACTCTTACTGTTGAACTAATGGTGACTTCGTTAGCGTAAAAATTATACTATTGTTATGTAACGTAAAACAAGCGGAATTAGCAGAAATGACCTGTTACTATTAAGTTTAAAGCCAAAGTCTTCTCACATTAAACTTCAACAAAACACCTGCCATGGTAATTATCAAATTAGTTAACAACACGTCGCTTAAAACGAACCTCAAAGGCTTTTGTTTCCTATATTCATAGTTTGTATGTTTTCTGTTTGCTTAAGTTTTACATATTGTGACTACTGTCGTACTTTCCGTAACAGGTTGCTTTGCACGAAAGTATTCTGCGTGCCGACATCGCGAAGCATCAGCCGCGTGGACCGGAAGGTCAGCGAGGCGAACAATAACACCAGTCCCATGAGTAACGCCTCCAAACCCCTGAACGTACCGCTTCTGAGGGACGATGGTTTCTCCTTAAGCCTGTCCTTGGACAGAGGGGATTCTGGTGAGTTTTTTTGATATGAACTTTTAACTACGGGTTCTTTAAAACAACTTAGTCGGAGAGCGGAACTGAAACTGACTCGAATAGAACAATAATTTGATTTTATTTTAAATAAAACATTAGCACCTTTTCTTTAAATCTTTTTATCCATTTCGATTATTTTTAATGGCACTCGTGTATATTCACGCTATATAAAAATTTAAATATGAATTTAAATATACTACACTGAAATGTGTTAGTTTTAATTTTAAATACGTTAAAAATCGGCTCTGCTCCCCAAATCGGTCTTATAAAGCATCCTAACTCGCATGTCCATCGTTTCATATTCTACCTTTCCATTCATATTTCCTGGTCCCAACTCATAACAATATTAGCTGAGATCATTGTCCACGGCAGCCAAGTGTACGTTGGCAGATTTCATACGACTTATAGAACATTATGCAGATCGCTCGGGCGCGCAGGTTTCCTCTTGATATTTCCCTTCACCAATATTATGTTATAGCGAAATGTTTAATCTTAAGAACTTGTGTATAATGTTATGATGACTAATTTATTGAAATCGTTAGATACAATAGAACATCCATTAAAGAATGATTCACTTGAATAATTTTGTTAAATCAATCAAAAATCGGACTTCTAACAGACCTAAAGGTATCGCTACATGTCGACACAGTGTCCAACACGAACATGTTAGAATTGATGTTTGACGTCATAACGAGGTCACAACATCTCAAATCTGATCAAATGATGGAAGTTCAAAACGATTGTTAAGATCAATTTTTTTTTCAATATGAAGCGATCATGTTTTTTTCTGTCGTCCTATAAATTAATACTTATTTTTGTATATGGGCGTGTGCTATTTCTTGTTCGAATTAGAAATGTTTTTTACGCGTGTTCCTATATGAATTAAGCAGGTTCTTCGTTGGTTGTAGATACAGCGAAGTCTTTGAACTTATCGTTAATCATGGTGTTCACATGGATGATGTTGTTGACGATGACCACGACGTGACCGATTGTAACCGAATTTATTGATTGTAACTTGTGAATCAAGGCAACATTTAGTTTTGCATTATGTTTGTAATATTATATATGCAATCGAAATGTAGCTCTTGTTGGTGATCCTCAGTACTTAAATACATAAAAAATTCTCAGCAATAGAAATGTATATTTTAAAATATACAGTCGTATATAAAGCAATTGAGTTAATTTCCACTGTATAAATTAGTATGTGCAAATAACAGAAACAAGTGTACATTTTTGTGATCAGTAGCTATCGCAATATAAACAATAATACAATTAACGTATGTCACGAGACGTGCATACCTAATATAAAACCACATGACCGGCTCAGTAATTTATCAAGCTGTCGGTTTTTAACGAGCTTTCTTGCGAACAAATTAAATAGAGCGTGCCGTAGGGTAGTCTATACTGCAATATATGTAATTTAGTTGGCGATGACCCATACACAGTATTACAAACATACCATTGCTGGCCACAAGTCTTTTTACGGAGCTAACGGGGAACCGGTACACACAATATTTTTCAAAATTCCTTCGCGAAGATATGGATCAGTAGCCAAGTTGACAACTATTTCTCTGGCAATTTCTATAATTTCTATTCTATTTTATGCTAACTATTCTAATAATATCCAATATTGGTTCGAAAGATTTCTACCAAAGTAAAATTATCGACTAACATAAATTTGCTCCGGTGTATCGCAAGGTACCATTCAATGCACCTTTTATTCTTTGAAGTTTTAAAAATTTGATATCCAATGATAAATAGGTACTAGATGATAAAGAAGAATGTAATAGATACTCGTATGTATTGTTTTGTTTTATGCTATAATGTTTAAAAATGGTTTCTTGTGATAAAGTTCTAGTGGTACAGTGTAGAATTTAAGACACGTATTTTTCTTTTGATTTCTTCGCCATCGTGGCGTGGATGCTGCTGCTGGTTTCTGAATGTTATTAATTGATATGAATCTGTACTATTTCATAAACGCAAGCTATAAATAGTCAGCCAACACTAGCATCACACTTACACTTGACAAAATGAGTGACATGCTCATTGGCGCGTGATAGTACAATTATTTGAGACTAGAAGACGTAATTCCACTTCCGCTCCTACCTCTTGAGATGTATCAGTTTTAAGCTAGATTTCCTAAAGTTCAGATGATATCTTAGAATACACCCGGTGTTAAAAATCAAAACGTGAGTAGTGACGATACAGAAAGAAATGTAATAATGGATTTTTATTCAGTTGTGCATTCAGTTAGATGGAATGTTGTCCAATATGTGTGTTGAATATTCGGAGTATTTTGTTATACAGTTTCGGATCACAATTAATATTCCATAGTAATATTACTTCCGTGTAAAATATTGTACAGGTGTTATTTGTTTGCAGGGTTCTGTGGTGAGCAGTCGTCGTATAGCAGTTTTGGATCCACCTACGACTACTTTTCAATGTTTGATTCCTGGGACGGCAACCTGTCAGACGATTCATTACATTGTAAGTTATTTTTTTTAAATTACAAGTTAATTGGCCTAACTTTTTGTAGTCATGTGATCATGTTTGTTAACATGTGACCGTAACTAAATAAATTAAATCTTATCCATAAAATAATATAATATATAACATTACTGTACGACTGCCCTTAAATTAGGTTTCGCAACGTGATCTATCATGTGACAGGAATATCTCACGTTACGATATTCCCGACATGTTAATCGGTATTATGATGCACACAGCAAAATCCCTGGCGCCGAAAGGGTTAATCTTGAGATCTCGAAATAACTAGTTTGATGCGGAAAGATCGTGCGGAAGGACGTTTAGTTTATCCGGAACTAAACATACTATACCGGAAAATACTTGGAAGTATAATCACCGAGAACGATGTTTGTTTAAATATGTACTGGCGCAACTCATGTCAACAAAAATGGATATTGTACTTTAAATGTTTTACATTAATAGCCTGTCTCAGACCACTGCTGGACGTAGACGTTCCATAAGGGGTTTGCTCTTAGTCGCCAGAGCACAGAAGGGCATAGATTTTAGAATCGACTACGTGGCTGCCCGTCGGAGGCTGGGGGTTTATCCGTTTTAAATGTTTATTGCAAGAAAATCCTATTTGTGTTTCGAACAGCACCATCGGGTCGCAAGCTAAGCATATCGAGCTGTGGCAGTTGGCAGCGTAGAACTTTCCAGAGCCTCGCGACCAGATTCGATCTCAGCCAGAGTGCGGACGTGCTCAAAGTGCCAACAGCTAGTACGGTCAGCGCCGATTCACAGGTGAGTAGTACAAAAATATTATGTACACATTGCTGCCTTATAGTGTTAGCTATTGTATTGAAGTTGTCCTAGAGTAAGCTAGGGAATTGGTCACAAAGAAAAAAATATAAAATAAAGTGACATAGCGTGTATAAATCATGCTGAAAATTATGCCCGACGGGTTATACTATGACGCGTTTTTTCCCTAATATCTCACATAACAGATAATTTATATTCGAGTGATAACTTTTATACGTTACATATATTACTGCCGATAAGTAGGTTTTTGCGTTTTTTTGCTGCATATTTTCTTCTTTTCCTTCTTTTGTATGGTATCAAACAATAATAGGCTATTTCTAAATACATACCGAAATTATTACGTTTTCACGCCAGGTTCGATAAGGAATAGGCAGAGAGTTTCGAGTGCCATATATCTCTATCGACACTTCTTCTAAATAAATAAAAAATTGTAGTCGTATGCACAGGTTTTGCATACCTTGGGATAAGATAGCTGTGTATTAGTTGTCTTCGAAACATTAAAAAATGTTGTTAAAAAATGTCCAGACGTTACAGTCCTTGAAGCGCTGTTTGTGTGGAATGGGTTATCGTATCGATAACGATATATCATGTGTGTTATATCGTCAGTACTGCATCGGTCGCGGTCAGATCGTTGAAGGAAATATTAGCGAATTGCCTTGACCCTCTCCGAAAGTATCAGCGTTTTCGGCTTCGATTGGAAGTGTTGAGACCTTTAGAAATAAGCGGCAATCATATAGTAACAGTAGCCTCTCTTTGTTCCCTTGTGGGATGACATAGGAAGTTGTGGAATTGGTTTCCTGGTACAACCAGACACTTGAGGTTTGATCTTGTGCATACATATATGATTCTTAAACAACTTGAATCTCTGAATTTGGTCGTTCGCTTGCTTCGTAAGCGCCTACCACCACATCTGTAGGTATAGCCGTTCTGTGAGCAGTTACCTTAATACCCTCTAGAATTTATTGTTGTGTTTACAAACTGTTTATCAGTGTTATCAGCGCGTCGCGCGTGATTCTCGTCACATGAGTGACCGAACCAGGGCTATCTTTCAGTCATGTGAGGCCGATTGAGCGATCACAGTTGACAACACACTGCTGATATTAACAGAATTATAATTACTATCACGTTGCGCTGGACCCCTTGCTGGGTCAGTGATACGTTCTGCTAGAGATCTCGGAGTCTTCCAATTAGACTAGGGGAAGGCCGTCGAAGGGCTTTCTGGGCGGTAAACGTTCCACATAGAATGTTTTTTTTCCCAGGATAACTTTTGAAGATATCCTGCAAGGAATTGAAAAAAGAGATAGAGATATATACTGAGTGCCTTATGTCACTATCCTTACAGATCTGACGTGCTTTTTCTACATCAATCAAATTCTTGATACACGTGGGCTTACTTCAGAGACTGACCTCCGTCATCACTGTACCTGACCAGTTGTTATGAGCCTTGGCCTCTTTAGACACTTGCATCCATCAATGTCCGCCTATTAATGTGAAGTTAATATGTTAAATATGGTTAGTATCTCTACAATTTAGGTTTTCTTAATTAAACTAATAGCCCTTGACGGGTAGCACAAACATTTAGACTTAGTGTAGAGCACAGATAAATAAATTAGTCGTGAGTGAATGGCACGACGGTTCCAAAATGGGTCGTTGATTGAACAAAGGATAATACAAATTTATTTTTGGGCATAATTTTATGTCGTTCCTAATTTCTAAGGTACCGGGCAAACGTTATGTATTATGAAATTAGATTCTTTTTCTTTATTAAGATTTTTACTAATCATTTGTTTGTTGCATTGATTAAATGATAAAAAAACGTTTGATCAGGTAAAATATTTTAGTTTTTTTTTTAACATTTGACTAGAAATTGTTGATTTTACAAGCGATTCGGTTAGATGTTGAACAATTTTTCTGAACAAATTGATAACATTCTATTAAGAAGTTTTGATTTGCCAATGGCTTCACTGGATGGAATAAATATAAACCGTGTTAAAGTGTAAGTGCTGGTGACCTCGTTGTTCGGAAACGATTCGAAATGTTCAGTAAAAGTAAGCTAGTTGTCATTTAGCCTTTACATAAGTAACCGATTGTGAAAAATATCAGAAGAGTTTTTCATTCTTCGAAATCCCTTTAAGCACTCGTTCGATCTTGCAGTAAGTTTATTGGGACCTCAAAACAGTAAAGTCTTAAATGTAACCTTACTGCTTTTGTGGGGAAAGTTGCTGAATTTCTTAAACAATTTTCTGAAAAAATTTTACTCCTTTCTTTCGGACACAAATTTGCACATAATGAGAATATGATTAAGGCCATTATCTATCACACTGGCTATTGGCCGTTTTTGAAGATTTCACATAGTTTAGAGAACATTATGGACAATCGTAATTTATGAATGCTTCCTTGCGATATTTTTCTTCACCGTTATTTTTTTCAAATGTAAATCCATATCTATGCTTACGCTATGAGTCTAAAAGTCTAAAAAATTAACACAATATTTGGTGGCATTCTGTCTCCATCTAGTTGATGATGAAATGTGATATCATCCACATGCATTCGTAAGAGAAATTGGAGATAGTTTATTACTAAACGTCTGTTTAACATGTGCCATGTTTACAGCTACTGTTATAAACGTTAAACACTTCTTAAACACGTGCCGTGTTTGCTGAGACGGTTATAAATGTGCCATGTGACAGCGGATTATTAGATAACACTATCCAAACTCACACATTACATATCATAAACAAATTATTAAGATGTGCAAGGATTAAATTTAATGTTATCTCGTATTTGATTAGTTGTGAATTTTACGCGCAACGTGTTCACGTCTTGTTCTGTTGATGTATGTATAGTTAGGCATATTGATGCTTTTAATAGTATCGTTGAGGAAATAAAAGTGCTTACAACATAAAAATGTCATTAATCTTGCATGTCTACACCTAACATATGACAGTTTATGACAATGTGGACCTGTTGCGCCACAGTACAAACGAACCGTGCGAAATTAACAGTATGCCAACTAGTATTTTTTTCTTTTTTAATAGATATACAGCATTAGTTCTACTAGCGGTACGAGTGATAGTCTGGCTAGTTGCTCGTCTGTGCCGCCGAGACGTAGCAAGTTGGGTCTGGCGTTGCTGATCACCGTCGCAGACACCGCTGACATGTAAGTATCTAACCATAGAAGTAATGCAATTGTATATATGTACGCCTTACGACGCAATGAAGTATCGTAAAATCAGATTCTAATGAATTGCTAGACTGAGAACGAGTGTTTATATACACATATATCCATAGATCGATGTGTCGATATGTATGTAGAGTATGTTTTAGTTGTTTGAGTTTGTTTTTTGTCTTGTATTATATTTTTATTATACCATTAAAACATACGTGCATTAGTGCAATGAATGCATAAAGTTTTTAAATTTAAATTTAATTTAACATGAATTTTCACATTCCCATAATTGGAAGTTCCAACTCCTTGTATACTGTAACAAATTATAAAAAACACTGTAATAATTAGAAACAAAGAACACCGAAGTATGAAAAGGTTTGAAGGATAAATTTAAAGGAATTGAATTTTAAATTTAGAATTGATTCTAATAATCTAAAAATTTAGGTACTCCTACTCCATGTCAAAAATAGCTACATACTCTACGGACAGTCGAAATATACGCCCTTATTAACCGTCCCAACAGAATCAATTCAATTATACAATTAACACAAACAAGACAAAACGGTGAAGTTTCATCAGCGGCCGTTTAGCTATGCAGGCTTAGGTAAGCCAAAAGTTTTTTTGGCTTATACAAGTACTAACGTCATTTACGACACAATTACATACGAATTGTAAAATGTTGGGCGGCTACACTGTACTCGTCCGTCAGCGTTATCATTACGTTCGTTTGAGTGAGGAGAAGAAATATCGTCTGCAAGTCAAACAGCGGAGAGTGTTGAATCACGTTACTAGAAATAGTCTGTTTAGTTCACCTGCAACCACTTCTCGGACTCTCGACGCAAGGAATCATTTTTAATTACTTTATATGTTAGACTAACTAATTTTACAACCTATTATACTATATTACTTGGACAATGTTAATCTTATTGCGCTCCGCATTAAACAACATATGTGTCAATTAAACTATCTACTATATCTACTTCACGTAGGTATGTTGTTTCGTGATAACTCCACAAATTTCGCATCCCTCCGAAGTCCTTCATGAGCTCCTGCCCCAATGTTTGCAATTTTACGCGCGAAATTGTCAGTGTCACAAAGTTAACGCTATCACTTTACGTTAAACGTATATCAATCGATTAAACTGTATAACTTTGTATTTCACGTATGTTATTTCGTGATAGCCCCACTAGTTTGGGGCCTAGCCGAAGTCCTTCATAAGCTCCCGCGCCAGTAGTTGCAAGTTTGCGCGCGAAAACTGGTTACACCGAAAAAATTTGCTTGACTTAAACCGGAAAATATTTCCGGAATATTCAGTAGTAAGACTCGTTCGTTATAATTAGGCAATACACACTCATTTAGTTTTCCCCACAGTACAAAAATTTCGATCTAATCCTGGATGATTTTCGCAGGGATTTCGTACGCCGCTGCGTGGAGCATTCTCCACAGCTGGAAGCGCTTGTTTACCGGTTGCGACTGGCAACACTATCAGCAGGATCGGGCAACAACTTCGTCTCGACGCTGTACCGTGCTGCGGGAGACGCTGCTAAATGGTAATATACATCATGTAATACAGGTCAGAGGCAATTGTTCTTATGTCACATCACGTCACAACGGCTGAGTAGTGTGTTGGCTTTCGTAAAAGAACACCAGTTGTAATTCTCGATCGTCACTTTACTTTAACCGGCCAGATTTGTACTTGGGTTTACATGTAAATTTTCCAGTCATCGTCGCAATCTTAATCGCAATCAGTTAATCTTATATAGTGTTCAGATATGTAACTTTTTCAGGTTGAGCAATTTGATGTACGGGCCACGCCTCCAGCCGACGTGGTTGAAGTTGGTCACCAGTGACTCCAAAGGCGCCAACAAGATAGCCGAGGCCCTACTTTCCGATCTCTGCTCTGTATTATCCGTGGGCGATACGAAGAATACCAACTTGTGAGTTTATTTTTTGTTTATTTTGGTCTGCCAACCCGCACTTGGCCAGGGTGGAAGAAAACCTTTCTTATTTTGAAAGGAACCTCGTGTTCGACATTGGAGCTATAAAACGTTTGGTGATGATGATAATGATTAGTAATGAGTGTAATAATTAATTCGATTACTTCTTCCAATTCTTACAATCTAACATTATCCAAGAAAAGAGTAAATAGGTACTATTCAGGCAATTTTTCTACATCTTTTTTACCAGTAGGTGATATTGCAGGCCTATACGAGCCTATTGCTGATTAAAAAAATACTGAGATTGGTATCAAACCTACCGAATACGTCGCTCTGCTTCATTGGTTTGTTGATATAATACTTAGCGTGGCGTCTATAGTGTCTGTTGGAAAGTTGAGAACTGGTTGAAGGTCTCCTAACAAAATTATTGAGACCAATACATCTGTAACGTCAGTTAAATGCTTGTGGATGCTTAGTAATTTTTCCTTTTAAATCTTCGTAATAATTCCAGCCACTAATAGTCGGCGATTGCTTCAGTATTGCTTAATCTGATATATAATTAACATAACATTGCGCCTATAATCCTCGAAGGAGCGGGCATTGGCGTGTAGTACACCAGTACCAAGAATCACCAGTTACGATTACGTCCCATGGAATAGGTGGTGAATTAGTGAGTGGTGGTCGTAGGGTATATAATTAAATTAGAGTTTATTACTTAACCGATTAGAGAGTGATACATTAAATTAATGTCTTCGGATCATAATTAAAATTAAGCTTAATCGTTCTGATCCTAATTAAAATGAAGTTAATTTCTTCGGATCGCAATCGACACTGGTTCGTTACCCCAGTGTGTGTGTGGCTTAAGGTGAACGATCGTCCTAAAATATCCGTTATAAATAGACGTTATTGTCAAGGCCGCACAATCTTTTGTAGCTTTTTATACCGTTCTTATAGTATAAATATTTCACGCACGATTCAGATCAAATAGATTTTATCTCTTCGTATATTAACAATTAGGTACGACATTTTAATAACATTGCCTATTATTAATAGTAGTATTCTCTTTTAAATTCTACGAAGTTTTGGATTCCCTATTCAAAAGTTTGTAGATTGCGTTTTACTGTAGAAGGAATATTATTATCACGTTGATTAATTCGTTGGTAATTCTAAGATTGTTGTGGTTACACTCATTGTCAGTTGGTAGATCTGGCCATTTGTCATCTTATAGAGAAAGAAAACGTTCGTAGTATAATATGAAAAGTTTTAGTAACGTTATGTTATATGGTGATTACGTAGTTGCGTTTACAGGTGACCCACTGTTGCTAAATCAGTCTTTCTTAGATGTAGAGTCATAGGGTCTGGTGTTTCAATAGAGCTGGCCTTCTACGTCGACAAGTAAACTTTAGGATGGCCGTATAATGGATTAGTAACACGTACATAAAAAAACAACTAATTTCGCCGTAATATTTAAGAAAAGATGTAAGATGACGCCTGTAATCCCCGAAGGGGTAGGCAGGAGAGTGTAATACACTGTCACGTTTGACCAGTTACGTTTACGTCCAACAATGATATATTTTAAGGAGCCCATGATTGATATCGCTTACGTTCGAAAATCTTATAACGCATTAAAGTGCACGTGACTGTTACAGGTGATAAAAATATTTCGTTCGTTCCGCGTTCGGCGGGAATTTGTTATGTCGTTAACCGATGACGCGCGTACTTTATAACGCGAGCGGCTCTCCCCGACGCGGAGTATCACATGATTTTAAGGGAGAGTTGCATACTCTGCTCGCGTTGCTACAAGCTCGTATAAATACTGTATGTCTGTTCGTTTCTATCGCGGTTTCTTATACGATTTTATATGTCCTATATGATTTTATACTATCGATTCTTATATGATTTTATATGCACATACTTCTGTCCCGAGGTGGGCGTAAGTAGCTGCGACGCTGTTTTTACTACTGCAGCTGCTTACGAACATATAAACTTGTCGATTTATTTTAATGTGTATTCAATAGAATCTTTGAATCTTTGGTTTTGGGCTTGCCTAGCTCGCTTTGGGCCGGGGCTATTCGGATCGCATTTTAATATCGATTTTAAAGGATTTTAAATGTGAATTTAAGACATGAAATTTTAAACATGGATGCCATCGACATTCGGATGACAATAAGAAAAATGGAATAGATATTGTAAGTAGGATTTTTTGCGAGGTGAATTTTTCAAGTCAGTAAACACAGTATCGAGACAATATATACGCGATGGTGAAACGGTATGTACGTTTAGGTGGTGGGCCTATTGCCATACACCGGGCACAGATCCAGAATCACAGATCACTACTAGAAATTCTAAATTAGAATAATCCAATAGTACCCGACCCGGGATTTGAACCCAGGGCCACCCGATCGGCATAACGTTATACATCGTAATAAACCATTACGTGAAGAATGTTTCAATCATTTTACAACATTGTAACGTTTCAGCACACTTCGCCTTTTCAGTCTGCAAGTTGTAAATAATTAATTCCCATTCGAAACAGATACATTTTAGACGTTTTTCTGGACCTATTCCAATATAGCGCGCTTCGGGGCGATTAATGATTAGCTGTGAGCGAAAACAAAAACAGAAAAAAAAGGCACACTGAAAAATAAACTCTTTCCGGTACTCGTTCGATAATTACGAAAGACGCGTGAATGAAGTGTTCCTGTCAGGGTTCTGCATGTATTCATATATTTTTGCTGCTTTCGTAGGCTATACACATTGACGCGCCATGTTTACCCGGCGCACCGCCCTCACGTGATCGTGTCGTTTTCCAATACACTGACGCTTTACAAATTTGTTGTGTAACTTCGTACAGACGATCTTACCAACGCTTTAAGGTCGTCACGGACGGAGCTGTAATTTATATTATAGCGAGGAATATGATGATATATCGCTATGTATTTTTAGTACTTCTCGAGTTACATACGTAACTATACTATGAACCTATATATAATGGTCAAAATAAGTGAACAAATATAACAAGATTTGTCTGGATATAACAAATTATTATTATTGCAAAGATATTGTCCCGAAAGATATATATTATAATATAGCTACCATCTGTGGAGGTTTGCTATCATATTATATTATAACATAGTATATTAGTGTATATTATAGCTCCGTCTGTAACAGCTCTTTTACGTTTTATACGTAACACGCCCGACTCGAAATATATTGATATTGTTCATAGCTTATCGCCTTGTTAACGGATGAAATATTAAATTTAAGCATAATTTCACGATGATGTGAGCTCCATATAATTTAAATATTTTTTCTTCACTTTGTTATTAACCTTCGTTGATTAGTTTGTGTAAACTTTTATCGTATGTACATAATATTACATATACGAGTTTATGGTATTCTTGAATCGCTTTTATATTGTAAATAAATTAATAGAAGTATTTTGTGTTTTCAAAGATTTGTCCAACCGTTGAGGTGCCACGTTTGAACGGGTTTGCAATTTTTTGGAAAAGAAACCTATTATTGTTATTATTATTGCTATTATTGCATTCATTATTATCATCAGCCTACTTCCGTCCACTGCAGGACATAGGCGTCTCCAATAGCAGGCAACATTATATAATTATTGCGTTTGTACTGTTATTAACTATGTATTTAAAATGCACTAATAAACGTTACGTGGGTGTTCATACACATGACTATATGTATATGCACCGACTTAACTCACGTGTGCTTTTCGGGATGGCTCCACTAGTTTCGAACCTATACAAGGTCTTTTATAACCTAACGCCGATTGCTGGGAGGTCGCCGCTGAGATTATCTTATTAAAACATTTTCTAGAGATTTACGTCGAAAAAAAAGAAGTGCTGCAACTCCAAAAATATCACGGTAGCAGCGACTTTTTCGTATATTTCAGTCGTAGTGAAAGGATTAATAAAAGTGGCTGACAAGTCAGTCATGTATAGAAAGTTCTCGTGTATTTATCTAGTTTACAACATTTATTTGCATACAATAAGTATGTCATAAAGACTATTATTCACATCACGGTATTTTTTCAGTTTCATCAGCACGCTGTTAACCCACGTGTTGACGCATCACTTGGGTTGGGTGACGACCGTCAGTCCATACGACACCCTCGATGTTTCGAAGTGCCCAATCGAGCTATCGGACACCCAGCGGCCGTACAACGCGCTATGGGCACAGCTCGGTGACCTCTGCGGGAGTATCGGCTTTCCGCCGAGAGCGGCGAAGACCATCATCGCCGGCAAGACGAACGTGCAGTTCATGAACAAGCTGCTCACGGTGTTGGCGTACTTCGTTAGATGCGGCCACGTGCAGAGGAAGGACTTCGAGTACCAAGACTGTGCAGTTGTGAACGAAAGCAAAGTTGTGAATGTGAGTGGGTCCGATGCCCCGGCCTTACAAAGGACCGCGACCAGTGGTGAATTTGAGCGTGCTACTAGTTTGAGAGTGCCGTCTGTTAATACTCAGAGTAGTGGAAGTAGTGTCAATACGTTAATGGCCAGCGACGTCAGCCTAAAGAAAACGACGACGATGGCCAACTTGTGTGATAAGCTCTCTACGAGTTCGGAGCTCGCGATGGATTCTATCTCGATGCGTGAACAACCCATGTCCAGTCAGCTTAGAAGGAACCCCACCATGATGATAGCCGTCAACAATTCCTCAGATTCGAGTTCGAATTCGTCGCTTTCGGGGGACCACGATATGGAGAAGAAGGTTGTGTTCGTTCTGGGAGACGATGAGAAGTTGGTGGGTTTGAAGAACAAATCTAATGATGGTAAGAGTGTGAAGAGGTCGTCCAAGGTCCACAACGAGTACGTCGACTCGAGTCCCCGCGAAACATCGGAGGGGTGCGACAAGAGACGGTGCGAGGAGGAACAACAGTCGTCCGAGAACCCAACGAAATGCTGCAGACAAACACTTCAACATTCCAAGCCAATAAAACATTCCGGTTTTAAGTTCGAATTCGATAAGTACCCAATGATAGTCACTAATTATATGAAGAGCAAAAACTTAGAGATACTAGATAGGCACTATATAGGTAAGCCGGGGAACTTGAAGCTGGACAACTTCCAGTTCGACCCTACCGTCGTGCCCCCGATCCAGGAAGAGAGGTGCGATATATGTTACAAGTGTCAGTCGATAGAATCGACTTTGCAGACGCCCACGAACGCTTCCGAAATGGAGTACATGAACGACTTGCCGCGGCAGTCGGAGCCTCAGTTCGCTAAAGAGACGATTGTATCAGAGACGGATCGTGAGATGTCGCCTAAGACCTTCGTGAGGAAACGGAAGGAGAACACTATAATTGTGAATGTTAAGAGACGGCTGGAAGAAGCGAGGAGTTCTGGCTCGGAAGGGAGACCGGATGTGTGGAGATGTGATGGATCTAGAGACAGAGTAGCAGTGAAGCAGGTGATAGAGTTTCCAGTACCTCGAGTGAGCCCTAAGTCATCTGGAGTGGATTCTCGGTCGGGGTTCGACTCGACATTGTTGGGAGGAGTCACAGATCATTATGTACCTGATTTAATATTACAAGGTGAGTTATCTTACTCTTAAACATATAATAAGCTAATAGGTGGATATAATGTAACACTAACACGTACTGAAATCATTTTCTGGATTCTGAGTATTTCGTATATTTTTTTTTTGGCCACTACATGAACCAAACTGACTGCCTCGTTGGTCAAGTGGTTGCAAGCGCGACTGCCGACAGGGAAGGAGGCCCCGGGTTCAAGTCCCGGGTCGGGTACTATTGAATTTTTCTAA
Organism: Parelbella ahira ahira; assembly: GCA_018244795.1. Classification (NCBI taxonomy): domain Eukaryota; kingdom Metazoa; phylum Arthropoda; class Insecta; order Lepidoptera; family Hesperiidae; genus Parelbella; species Parelbella ahira. Next base: position 26,938 of record DWME01001055.1, read on the forward strand.
TTTAGAATTTCTAGTAATGAGTTTGGAATTGCGCCCGGTGTATGGCAATAAGGTCACCGCCTATTTCATGGGACTTAAACGTAATCAGTGAAAGTGGGAGTGTACTACACTCCTCTGCCTACCACTTCTGAGATTGTAGGCATGATGTTACGTTTACATGAATTAAATCCATAAAATTAAGGGTTCGTTAATGAATTATAGAACTTACTACGCATTTCGCTTATAGTCACACATTTAAATGTTTTCCAGGAACACTAGCGCATCCAAGTAGTTGGGAGGCGGAGCTGCGGCGGGACCTCGACCTGACGATGTACCTGAATAGAGCGTTGGACACGCCCGTGCAGACCGTCGCCATCGTTG
>DWME01001056.1:0-27289 GCA_018244795.1 Parelbella ahira ahira
GCAACGCGTCCAACGTGCTGCGGTATTCTAAGTGCAATTATCTTATGTATTTACACAATAGTTTTTCCTGTGTGCTGATTGCATATATCTCAGCATCATTGGCAGGTGACATCAGCCCGCAGCTGTGCAGCGGCGTCTCATAAAATCTAGTGAATCTAATTAAATTATTTTTATTTCCTATTCAGTAAAAAAACGTCCAATATAAATTAGGTATGTTATTGTCGTACTATAGTTTGTAGTTTTTTTTTAGCCGACAATATCAGAGCGGTCGAAGTAGTTCGATAAACAAGAGACGCAAGGCGGACAAATATAAAAATATCATTTCAAATCGTCACGCTACGTCCTTTACGGTGTAGGCAGGGAGCACCTAGTGCAAAATATCTGTCAAATACATAAAATTTATAAGAAAAAAAAAAACAACATAATATGCACTGTATAACTGAGGGTGCGTGACCACCACTGATATAATGATGGCTATTATTAGGTCCGATAGCTCGCAATCAGTGACGTCTGTTCTGGGAAATCGTATATAACTTTCAAAACAATGTATGGCTACTACGGGAAATTCTTGAAACCTGATTAAACAAACGTATATGAAAAAATAATGACGTTAGTAATCACAGTCTCATAGAGTTTTTTTCATATCTATATCTTAAAAATAGGTAGTTCTAAGTGATTTTGAGTTGCAGAAAGTGTTACTTTCTACATTAGAGACAGGTACTTGACTATCCTACATTACCTGCCCTACTGTATAGTCGCTTGCATTATTACAACAGAAGATTAATTACAGGCACATGAGATGTTCTTCAAGGTAGCCAAGGACCCGTGACCTACCTGGAAGCAACTACCGAAGCGGAAGTTTTTCTTAACTAGCTAGTGCAATACCTACTCGTGTCGAGTGGGGTGGTTTATTTACCAAATCTAATTCTTATTTAATAAAATTTTTAAATATTGAGCTTGTCCCAAACTTATTTGCAAATAGAAATTGATGAATTTATATGACTGCGTTTAAATTTAAAGTTTTTCCAGGTATATTAATTTTCTACTTACATATACCTTTATTTATACATATAATTAATCAGTACATTTGCATACATCTCAATTTGGCAATTTGGAAATACCACAAATTTCAAATTAAAGCAAATTTGGGTGTATGTAACATCACGCCTGTAAACTCCAATGGGGTAGGCTGAGGAATGTAGCGCAGTCCCACGTTTCCGTCCAGTTACGTTTACGTCCCGTGGAATAAGGTTGTGAGCCTCTTGTCATATACCAGGCACAGATTCAGACTCCGAGTGACTACTAGGAAATCTAAACTAGAAAAATTCAATAGTACCTGACCCGATATTTGAACTTAGGACCTCAAGATCGGCAGTCGCGCTTGCTACCACTCGGCCAACGAGCCAGTCTAACCTAAGTCGAATAAATTTGGGTGAAAAGCTTAAGAAAAATACATACAATATGTAATTTCGAGATCTTTTAAAATTTATAATCCATTTTTACCGTATCTTTTGATTGCAAATGTAAATATAGTTATCTTGAAATTATCGCACTATAAATTACGTAATTTATTTACTTTATTAATTTCTTATAAATCACAATGCTTTATTGAACCACTTAATTACACACCTAAAATGGATGGAAGCAGTTGCTAGCGGTTTTTAAATGAGGGTGAAAATAAAACGAAAACGGCTGCAGCTGTCTGGGGCGCTCTACCCTTCCGCTAAGTACAAAGGGTACATTGCTCCCAGATCCTAGACAATCTGGGGTGTAAAATCTGTCGGAACCTATGTTACTGAATTCATTTCGCATAAATATTACAAATTTTTCATACTTCTACTAGATTCTATAGATAAGATAAGATAGGTAAACTTATGTTTTCTAACATACGGTAGAATAAAAATTAAATACCACACGCAATAAATATTACCGTAATAAGAAGTCTAGGTCTTTGCTTATTATTCTATGTTATGTCAAACGTAATGAATTAATAAATTATTATAATTGACTGTGATTTAAATATAAGATGCGTTAGTCAACAGTTAGCGAGCTCATAGACGCTATAAAGTACCAAGATCAAAGTGAAATATGCAAATATACTATATACACAGATGGTGATCATAATATTATAATGATAATGTCCTATATGTCCACTCGTGTAGAGAGCGTCCTGTTGAAATAAAATATTTCAATTAAAATTGTCCGGATTCTACATTGATTTTAATATAAACGAATATAATGTAGTAAATGCTCTGGTACGTTGCAAACAAAAATATCACTATTCTCCCAGACTAGACGGCCAGCGAGACGGTACTTATACATTTGAGTTCCTGCTCTCAACCCTTCAGTCGCACCCTATTTTCCGAACAAGAAACTAAAGTTGCCAGTTGGTGAAATCGTATTTAAATTAAAGAGACTTCGAATATTCCAGAGGTAAGGTAACATTAATTAAAGGTCGTTCCTGTAACCGATTTTGTCATAAATAGGATGTTATAACACATGCAAATTTATAACACTTAAAGTATTTTTTGTACTAGAAAATAGAAGTACATACATGTGTACATGGTTCGACTCTCCAGATTCGCGCTATTGAATCTTTGTTAAATACAAAGACCAGTAATCCCTGGACTTTACAATAGGTGTGGGTGTCCAATGCCAATAACGTCACGATATGCTAATATTATTATTATGTATGTAACAAAGCGTATATATATACACGTATTTTGTTCTTCTTGTCTATATGTATATTACTCTTAAGTTACTTGTATGGTGTAAACACATTTTTTGTTTCTTTTTTTTTTAAATGTTAAACATGCTTACATAGTTCTTCTATAAGAGACTGCCATCGGAAATTATGGTTTACTCCACCATATTATTCGAGTTAAATCGGCAAAAGCCAAGATTTATAACAAGGTTCATTCCCTGTCGATTCTTACTTAACGTCAACGATAGTTATTGACTTTTTAATGGATGTCCTGAAATAAGGAAACGCTTCGAAACATCGTGTAAAATCTATAACCGTATCAGGGCTGCGAGCTTTTAGCTCCCTTTTCTTTACGTTATCCTTTTATTTCCATGAGGGTTATTGCAATTTGGTAAAACTGTAAATTAATTGTAATTTAAGGGGTCAAGACTTCCTGTAGAGAGTCAACTGCGTAATACTGGACTTAAGTTGTTTTATTGTAAAGAACACGAGTGACAGATGCTCGATTTGAACGGCTGTTAGCTTTATAATTGAAACTCATTCACTACTGTCCATAGTAGGGTAGAGTTAGTATAGTTGGTTACACTACTAAAATAGCTACTTAGGGAGACTTGAATACGCTACATAAAACCGACCGCACTTGGCCAGCGTCGGCAGACTATGGCCTTAACCCTTCTCATTATGAGGGAAGAAAGGTACGCTTATTGCCATACACTGAACGTAAATTCAGACTCCGAGCTACAACAACGAATTTTATATACGAATAACCCACTAATATTTTGCTTCACTCGGGGATCGAATCCAGAATCTTTTGCTCAACAATCACGCTTGCAACCACTACATCAATAAGACAGCCAATAAAAATATTAAAACGTTGTTTACTGACGATGTACATATGTGCAATTGAATTTAAATTTATTATTTACGATATAATTATACACTGTTGCGTAGGTACCGGCGTCTCTTCTGACTACAATAGGAAAGTTAACATTTTATGCCTCGTACAATTATACATAACATATCAGTTCCCACGACGGATTGTAAAGCAATTGATTTGTTATACTTTATTTAACGCTAATTTATCACTAATTTGCCGCTGATTTACCGCGTATTTACCGCCGATTTAACGCTGATTTATCGCCACTTACTTGCGCTTGCGTTATTTGGTTTGCGTTTGTATCGCAGATACCAAGATGGTATCTATTGCTTTTATTTGCAAGAAAATTAAGAAAATAATGCTCCTTTTTTAAAACCTTTGGTTTTTAGAATATATTTTTTTCTTAGCTTTGGTAGTGATCAGTGAATAATCGATACTTCCATGTTCTGCTGGACTGGCCTCTCCAATAGCACGCCACTGAGCTGGATGATCAGCTCATCGCATCTAACCGCGCGCCGCCAGCACTTAGCGTATATAGTCACTTCACTTAGCTAGAGGGCGCTCTACGCTACATTTGCCGAGTCATTCACACTCCAGAACACGTTTACTTCAAAGAATATCGGATCTGTGACTGCAGATTTTTAAGATTAATAAATCGTTTTTTTATTATGTTGTAAAGTGATTATTGAATGTTTAAGCAACAGTCACACGTGGCTGTTGCCGTCGATCAAAAACCAAAATCGACTTCGTAGAGTACTGTACGAATAGTAGTATAGTATACGACACTAATAAGACTATTGTGATTATTACTTGTGAACAGGATCATGAGCACCTCCATATGTCTATAGCTTTCCCAATAGTTATTATACTGATATCTAAATTACTCCGGCTAATAATAGAATCATAATGTTCTCTAAAGCCTGCTAAGTCTGCCAACCCGCCAATAGTCAGTGTTACTTTGATCTTAACTTTTAGCTAGGATTACGTGACACTTATTTTACACAATAACAAGATGACAACCTATGAGTAACTTATGAATAATGCTAACATAAGTAAAACACGATAACACGTTTATACTAACTCCTTATAGGAAGCTTTACTATTGTCACGAAACGAATATAAATTCCTCAATAGCGTAGATTTGTTAAACGTGACTGAAATTCTAAAATGGTCAGCTACGTACAGTAATTGTTCTTATAAGGAAACGACATAACTCGCGAACCCCGCTGCCACGAGACGTGGCCATCAGCATGAATGATGGTCACGACCTTGAACCCTGAGGACGTTTCGTCCATGTGTTCAAGTTTCATGGTAATGTTGATGAATTAATGTTCCACGTCAGAATCGAGGAAAAAATCTGTTCCGGTCAGAACAGTAACGATTAAAACTTTTTATAATCTTAAGAGAATTGCGTTTTCTGAAATAATTTTGTTATGTTTTGATTTAAAACAATATTTAATCTCGGGTCAGCTTCTATTGTATTTTTCTAATTTAGAATTTTTAGTAGTGACTCGGAATCAGGATGTGTGCCTGGTGTATCGTAATAGGCTCACCACCTATTTCATGAGACTTGAACGTAACTGGTGAAATGTGGGAGAATACTAAAGTCCTCTGCCTACCCAATCGAGGATTACAGGCTTGATGTTACTGTTATTAATTTTTTTATACATTATATTCTTGGCTATGCTTACCTGACGTCCCTAAAATTTAAGACATAATAAAACCATTTCATTATGAATGAGGCATTTAGACCCGTGACTGATTATTCATATTTTATGTATAATGTATCCATATATTATGTGCACGTATATATACAATCATAGAATAATTACTTTATTTTATCCTACAGCAAAACAAATACGACGTGGGCAGTGGCGAACAGTTCGACGACCTGGTGGGGCTGATCGAGCACTTCCGCTCGTACCCGATGATAGAGACCTCTGGCGACGTGCTGCGGCTGCTGCAGCCCGTCAGCGGCACGCGCATCCGGGCCCACGACATCGATCAAAAAGTACAGGTGCAACGGTTATCTCTTTAGTAACATGTTTTATAAAACGGAAAGAGATGCGACTGTTCGCAACTATTCTATCACTGGTGAAAGCTATTCATGTATTAAATTAATTCATAATTTTTAACTCATTTTCTTATTTGGCTGTAACCGTGTAAGAGGCTCGAGTCGAGTGGCCCAAGGCAAATGCGCCTAGCGAAGATCGTTTGAGAAAGAAACAGTTAAGAATGATTTTACAACTTTTTTATTACTATTTTACAGTTTTTTAAATACATTATTTTACATTTTTTTACGAAATATAAAACACGGAATACATACTTCTATCAGTAGGTATTTCGCATCATCTCTGCATAATATTGTGCCTGGTAAGAGTGTCACGCACAATATTATGCATCAACTCTTTGTTAACATTTTTAATTTTGTGAAAACAGCCATAGACACAGTGATAGAACCATGATAGTGCACATCGTCCTAAAAAGCGAAGTTTAGTATGGTTATGGACATTTAAATAATTACTTTTCAGCAGTTAGTACAGTTACTTTTACTATTTATACTATTTATACTTTGCTATTGCTGGGCTTTTCAAGTTAGCAAACGCCCCTTAGATATATGTTTATATTGAACACGTCCCAAAACGGTTAGTGTTAATTCTCCATTTACCGATGAACATGTATTTACTTGACCATGCAATATTATGTTATTTGAAATAGATATGTTTCATTTTTCATTGTACTTGTTCATTGCACTAATTGTGGTCCAATCGCCCTGTTAAAAGGATACCAGTTACATGTGGCTCATGATAATTTGATTTGCTTAGAGCCTTAGTCATATACATTTTTTAATTGTCTTCCTGTGTCTTATTGGTTTCCATTTGTTTATGGTATTCAAGGTAACAGCGACTGTAGTGTTGTTGGCATAATTAATAATAAAAAATATCGATATTCATTGTCGACAAATCTTACGCAAATAAGAAATGAAACAAGCGATTGCCAATAAAACGGTACATTTGAGAGGTATATTTATTGTTTCCATTACAAAACAAACTATGCGATTGTTTTATGTTTATTAATTATTGAAATTAGAATGAGACGGCTTCCTGTCTTTGTCTGCCTAGTAGTAATTCTCTTCCCATGATCATACATTTTTTCCAGTTGACGGTTGAATAGTAACATCGTGAGACACTTCTATTGGATTCTACTGTATCAAAGGTTAGATTTAACGTAACAAATATAATTGCAAATGATTCGCAGGAAATGGAAGAGTTTCGAAAGTCCGAGAACAAGTCTGGTTACGACGGAGAGTTCTATTCCTTGAAGATGGTCGATGACATGCACGTGTTTACTACTAACGAGGGCATGAAGATTGAAAACGCACATAAAAATAGATATCGCAATATACTACCATGTAAGTTATTCATAATTTATATCCAATAATGTCTATGTATAGAAAAATCTTATCGAAAATTTTAAAATATGATGACAGTATGTGGGCCGCGCATCAGTAAATTTTTTAATAAGATACTTTCTTTCCATATGTTTTTTAATACCGAACCTAACATCTCGCCTGTAATCCGCGAAGGGGTAGACAGAAGGATGTACTACATCCCACGTTTCACCAGTTATGTTTAAGTCCCATGGTGGTGAGCCTATTACCATACACAGGGCACCGATTCAGACTCCGAGTCACTATTAGAAAATTCAAGACCGAAAACTCGAAGAATACCCGATCCGGGGTACAAATCCAGAACCCATCGATCGTAGATCTCATCGTAGATCGTAAATCCTAGATATTTCAATTAAAAGAATGCATAAAATAAATGTGTGCCTAGGTTTGAACCCCATTTGCCACACGAGAACATTACTCTTATTACTTTGAAAATAATTTTAACATTAGTTATTTCTACTTGTTACAGATGACCAGACACGTGTTATTTTACGGAACCGGAATGATCGCTCAGAAGCGGACTACATCAACGCAAACTACATCCGCTCCTCTCGCCTTTGCGGTTCATCCAGCTCCGTGCAATCATCCAATGAAAGCTTGGACAGCGTGCATTGTAATATTCTGATACAATTGCATAAAAATTCATAACCAATTTGTTCGCGTTTAAATATCCGTTTAAATATCTAAAATATTGTATTATGCCTCATTTCATTTCGTGTACCAATAATACGTTGCTTGATTTAAATGTCCTTTAAGTCTAATTCGTATTGTGTGAGTATTTATAATAAAATAAAACGAGCAGTACGAAAATTTATTGGCGGTACATATAACAGAGAACCAGATCCTGATTTCGGTAGTAGGTAGTGGTAAGAATGAGGAAAATTACAGTGACCGCCGTACGCTTTTAGCACGTCAGCGCCATACTAATGCGTCGTACTCTAGAGGATTCAATAGCCAGCTCCGAACACGTTCGATCCTTCATGCAAATCGTTGGATGTATTTATCCAATAAATATTTATGTAAAAGTGTTCATTACCTTGGATTCTTTTTGTATAAAAAACTTGTCATAGCACGTGCTGGCCTCTGTTGCGATTTTCTGGACGACTGTCAAATTGATTAGGCAAAGTAATACATATAAGACAAAGTATTACCTACATATTTAGAGCGATTTCAAATAGTCAGCCTCCTTTTTATCATGTATAATATGTATGTACTGATGTTCTTAAAATACAATTTCAAATTGTTTTTTTTTTTTCATTTCTGTTCCAGCATTAGTACTGAGAAGCGACACAAAGAAACCTGCACCGCTGGTCACTAAGTCTCTCTCGGATGACGCTCTTAGAGAGGTGAAGAGGTGCATTAAGATGGATAAAATTAACGGAAATTTGTTTCGGAATGCGAGTACGTATTCTTGAACAACCGGTCTCGTCTAGATTTTACGATGAGTCTATTAGTATTCTAATTAAGCCTTTAGCTGTCATCGTGAGTCGCTTGAGTTAGTCACTTTTGCTAGCCGTACGTGATTGGTTTCAAACAAAATATTCTGCAGAAGATTATAAAATTCAATCAGTACACGTTTTTATATAATATCTTTTTGTACTTAAATTAACCTTCCATTAAGATCATATTTGTTCAGAACTTCGTTTTCAGTAATAAGAATATTCTAGAACAATTTTTTTTATTACCAATGGGAAAATTGTTTTGAAGTGTTCAATTGACAATGTTATAATGAATACTTAATGTTCTCTTTAACTTTTTAGTTAAGGATAAAGTGTACATTGCCACGCAAGGTTGTCTGTCTAACACCATAGATGACTTCTGGCGAATGATTTGGCAGGAGGACGTGAGAGTCATCGCCATGATTACAAATGAAGTTGAGAAAGGAAAGGTGACTGTCAATATTATTACATTATACATAAACTCCGACCGCAGTGTAAGAAATATTGAATATTAAAATGTTATATGTCCACATAAATTTTTCTTGTTACATTTGGTCAAAGTCTTCCCGTTTATATGTATGTTAAGAGTAAGGATTCTGGAAGCCTTTTCAATTAAACACTGACAGCTAAAACGGTCCTACCATTCACTGACCCGTTGAATTATCTCAATATGCTATGATTACAGAAAAAATGTGACCGTTACTGGCCGGCGACAAGACAAGAGGAGCGTTACGGTGATTTCCTAATTAAGTCCATATCGGAAACTTGCTATGAGGACTATCTTCTAAGAGAGTTCGATGTGTGCGACGATAGAAACATCTGCAGGACTGTATTTCAGTATCAATTCACGGTGAGTTATCGAATTTTCAGAGAAAGAAAGAAAGATGCCTTTTTTTTTAATATACATATACACCTAGATGTTATACAGGCGTTAAGATATAAAACAATCAACAAATAGAGCAATTGCGGACTGCACACTTTACAAAAGGGATCCTACATAGCATTATGCTGGAAGTCCAAAAACAACCATCGCTGATCCGTAGGCCGTAGGTTCGTAGGGCCTAATTTGAGACGACACGGGATGGCAGCCTATATAACTATCAAAATTTATAAATAGCATAACAGATGAGAATAGAATAGAACATGAATTGGAATAACATAATATAACATAGAACATATCATAAAACATAACATAAAATATAATATAAAACAATATAACATAATAACAGAACAGAACATGAACTAAATGTCTAACTTACTCGTAATTATACAAAATATCATGAAACCGAGCCAAAGATTAAAATTCACTAAAATGTGCTCATGCATTTTTAAGTACGCTTCAAATATTGAATGTGTTGGAGATTGAGTATTTTTTCGAAATGGTAGTTCCATTTTTATAACTATAATATAACGTAAACACAACACCAAGCCTGTAATCTCCGAAGGGGTAGGCAGAAGAGTATAGGAAACTCCCACGTTTTAGCAGTTACCTTTACGTCTCACATCAGCCTATTGTCATACACCGGACACAGATTCAGACTCCTACCCACTATTAGGAAATTTAAGTTAGAAAAATCTAATAGTACCAGAGCCGGGATTCGAATCCTGTACCTCTCGATCAGAAGACGCGCTTGCAATCACTTGACTAACGAGGAAATTACAATAACAATTTCATAAAAGTTACCCAGAGAGACAAATATGTAATATCCTTACAGGGTTAATATGCATTCTTTTTTATATTCAGAATTATTAAAAAAATTTAGAAGTATTATGTTATGTTAAGATATAATTTCTTGTCCTAAGGCATGGCCAGATCAAGGCACTCCGACAGAAGCCGAAAGCGTGCTGACTTTCATAGACGATATAAACAGAAAAATGTATCAGATCTCACAGGAGAAAAATGCTCCAGAACAGGTACGTGAACATACATTGCATAATCATCATCATTCTACTACTCCGGTCTACTGTTGGACACAGGTATCTCCAATGGCACGCTACTGAGCTTGATCTTCAGCTCTTCACATCCAATCGTTGCCAGCCACTTTGCCGATATTGTCCCCCGATCTAACTGGAGGGCGTCCTACGCAATTTATACTAATGCGTGCTCTTAACTCCTGAACACATCTTTTTCAATGGTTTTAGGGTGTGCGACAGATGCGACTAGCCCTTTGCCACTGCATAGTATCATAAAAATTACTCAACGTCCTTTGTACATGTTTATTAGAAGATTATAATTGTTTGTTCAGTTTCCGCTTTTAACTGGATAACAAAAATATGTAGTAATATGAATATGAATCATTTTTATAAATATGGTTCATCGGATATAGCAACGTGTATAAATAGGTATCGACACTTTTTCATCTTCGTGATCTCAGAACTACAATATTTAATTTCAATAGTTTATTAAAACATTTTAATAATAACAAGTTTCTTGAAATATCTCCAGAAACGTCCACCTAAGCCCAAAACAGCGATTCGAAACGACGTGAACCTGTATTATAAATCATTAATTATAATTAATCATGAAATAGTTTTGTTAGTAACTGAAGTGATGTCTTGTGTATTCCAGAATGTGCTGTGCGTCCATTGCTCGGCGGGTGTTGGCAGGACTGGCACCTTCATAGTCCTAGATATGCTCATTGATAAAATAAAAACATCTGGTGAGCTTACTACTTGTACTATTCATAATTTTATGCCTGTGTTCGGTGACAAATTTCCGCGGCTTGTATAGTCCCTATCTATTTAGTTCTTTCTCAGAAATTTTCTGTTAATTTAGTTCTTTGAAATTTACTTATTGTATTGTTTATTAAAGTAAGTCTTAAGTGAATATGTGCGAGTATTGATTTATTTGTATATGTTTTATTATATTATTTAAATTATTGATGTTTATGAAGATTTTCTTGTAACTTTATACATTACTTAACAGTAGTAGAAAGTACTAGGTATTTTATAACTAACATACCTCGTATTTTCGGCAAATCTTTTGGTAATTATTGCAACCCTTGCTATTTTATTAAATTTTGTTTTGCCAAGAACATTATGTTAAGTCATTAACTACATTACGCTCTCGCGATATTATCATTTATTATGTATAATTGATGTGAATAAAGAATGCAATGCAAATATACTAACCACTTGTTATGCATTTTCTTAATCGTTATAGAGCGTCGTGCTTGCGATGTTTAATCTTTGTTGAATATTGATCAATGTCAGATTTACCACGTTCAGCTACAGCTGCGAAAAAGGATAAGCTTTGTGTAGATGAGCGCTGCAATTTACCGAGTACGAAACAGTGCCGAAGTCGCGTATTAACGGCTATGCGGCTAAAACTAGAGCGGCTGTCTGTAAAATTAAATTCATTTTGTCATATTTATGTGTGCAGGTTTCAACTGCGATATAGATGTCCATAGCACGGTGAAGATGGCGCGAGCGCAGCGGGACGGCATGGTGCAGAACAAAGCGCAGTATAGATTTCTGTATCTGGCAATGCAGGCTTACGTAGACAGCAAGAACTTGAAGATAAGAAAAAAGGTAAACTTAATTCTTTTCAGCATTATTTACTTATTTTCGTCTATTTTAATTTTATTTCGCGTGTAGCGATTGGTTTAGTAAATATGCTTGTATTTACATTTTTATTTTCCAAAAACATACCTACTATTCTCCGCCTAGCGCTCATCTGCACGAAACGTTTTTTTTGTCACTTCTAGCGCTCACTTTTCAAGATGTGCCCCTTTAACTAAATGACTACTGAAGTTTCAAGTATTGATATCTCATCAAACCCTAATTTTCTTGAGTACATTGAATCGAGAGCGACAACTGCCGCGAAGAAGCTGGGTATTCTGAACAGGGTGAAGCAGTACTGCACGAATGAGCAGCTATTGATCTTATACAAGATATAAGTTCGCTCTTGCTTGAAATACTGCTGCTACTAGTTAGACGTATCTGTCCACTATTTGCTGAACACTCTTGACTCGATTCAAAAACGTGTTATCAACGACGACATGTTCACCAACACTGAACTGCAAGGCCTTAGACACCGTCTCCTATACATTTATACGGGGGACAAAAACTAGAGACGTTCGGTTCTGGTAATGTTAAGTTCAATCAGTTCAGGATTAAGCAGGATTAGAGGGATCCTCAACAAATTGTCCTAAAAACGCGTGTTCTAGTGAAATATTATGAATGAGACGTACCTATGCTTAATATTACCATGGGGTACACTTGAAGTGCTTTGATTTGTTATAATATCCTAGTAGAACCTTGAATATCATGGCTGAAGTAATCATTTTTCAGTGAATCGATTTCATTGATACATATAGATAAATTACCTTAATAAAGTAAGACAGGTTAATAAATCGTATCACGTGACACTGGTAACATAAATCCATCACAGAAATATCGTCAGTAACCGGGTGTTATGATAATTATTCAGAGTTATATTTACTATGCATAACTGTAATGTTTTTTTAAATAATATTTGTTTATTCATTGTAGGTATACACGTCGGATGCCTAGAAGTGGACTTATGGACCAAAGTGCGTGATGGTAAATGTGAAGTGTTCGATGTTAGTAACGTACTCGTATGATATTGATGGATAGTTGTAACTGTATTATCTTATTTAAAATATTGATTTTTGTGATATTCAATGCATTGTTAACCGCGTTTCGTTACTTTACTATTAAATGTTTCGTGAGTATTTATACACATGATTATATATTTATTGGCTTAATTCACGTACGTTTTTCGGGTTGGCCCGACTAGTTCGGACCTGTACGGGGTCCTTCCTCATGAGCTCTCGCCGTTTGCAGCGAGGTCGTGGTGGAAACGGTGCATGCAGCGTGCGTGGAACTCGTGCGGCGGCGTTTCATTACAGTAATAAAGGCACATAAAAATATATTTAAGCCTTTTATTAAACCTATTGACCATCTCGTTAATCTAGTCATTGCAAGCGCGACTGCTGAGCGATAGGTGCTTGGTTCAATCTACAAGTCAGTTAGTATCTAGGTATTATGTGACTATACTTTTATGCCATTTAAAATTCCTAGCAGAAGTTTAAAGTTAGAATTTACGATCGGTGTATGCGAATGTACTCACCTCCTAATAACTACTGGGACGGAAAAGTAGCCGGTGAGACTTGGGTGAACTACAATGCTCTGTTTACTTCTTAGAGGAGATACAGGTGTGATTTACATTTATTACGTTTTCCAAAGGCCAACTTATGGCTAACCGTCTAATGGATGACGATAAAAAGCTTCACGCAGAAACGGAACGCGGCAGCATTCATTAGAGGATACCTAACTCGACGTTGACAACGGGAACCTAAATGATAAATGGTTGTGTCAAATGTAATGTCTAATTGTCAATTTGGTGTGTGTGTAATGTTTTTGATATTGATTTAATGTATTTCATGTGTATTATTTTTTTAAAATATTAGCATTCTGCACTTCTTTTTTACATAAATTATAAGTGTGCCAGATTTAATACACCTCCGTTCTTGCAATTTTCATAAAAAGGGTTACAAAGTCAATGCTCCACGTATACTAATATAGATTTTATGTAAATTAAGTAGTAGGTACGTAAGTACGTAATTAAAATCGGTGCAAAACAAAGGTTAATTACTTGGTCCTCCGGCGTTTCGTATGGATGGATGTTAGCTTGGTATAGTGTAAGGTTGACTTAATTGGATTGTAAGAAAGAACTTTGCCCAAAATTGGACATAAGAAAGTTTGTTTCATTTATTATTTAATTGGGTTCATGAAAGGAAAGAGGTAAGTTGAGGTGTATACATTTAATTCCACATTAAAATATTGCGAAGCTATCCTGGCATTAACCTATATAATTAACATGAAACAGTAAAACTAAACAAGAATTACACTTTAAACAGTAATAATAATAATAACAACAAATAATTTAAAAATATAGCTTCAAGCTAAAACGTATTACATATAGGATTATATAGCGAAACCATATAAATAATCTTTGATTATTTATCAATTTATAAAAAGTAAGAATACTAACAATCGTCACTTATTGTAAAATAAAAAAATAGTAAAACTTAATGAAGAACATGGTAAAATTTGGCACACATAGTTATATTCGTGGAATGATGGCTGTAATAAGATAGATATATAATATATATTCAATATTTATAATAATCAAGTAAATTTGTTCTTAAGTGTATTTCATATTTAGTAAAAATAATAACACTCACGAGTAGTGCGGTGAATTTAAAACAATATTGCGGTGTCTTCCTTTGAAACCGTTACTTAATAAATAATTCTGGGGTTAATGCAAACTCTGCGTTTCGTCTTTGCTATCGTTATTGTTCTGGACATCATTCCACGAATTTAACAAAGACTATTTTTATAAAAAAAGTTAATAAATTCACTTATATAAGTACATTTCAATATAACATTATAAAAATATATATGAGAACGAAAAATTGGATAGTACAATTGATAATGTATTTAGGGAATACAAATAAGAAGCGGGAATGTACAATTAACAAGCGAAGTGACACAATTCCTAAGCTATGAATCCATCGAGTAATATCATATAATATACTTACACACGTGGTGCGAGTAACGAGTAATACACATAGTACATTCTGATTATACATATTTGTGGGAAAATATAGTTATACTAATTTTCTATCAGATTTCACAATTATTACATACATTGTTAAGCGAAGAAGCACATAACGATGTCTAAAGATTCCCGTTTGGACGCGTTTATAAAAAAATATTCGACATATCGATATTTTTTATACTAATCAATCAGCGTACGAAGATTGATATACAAATTATAGGATGTGTGTAGTTATACAGTAAATCAATATCGAAGGTAAGTTATAGTTAACTTTATTTCAAATAAATATATTATTTTTTCGCTTCTTTTGATTTTTGCATTTCGTAATGTTCAACGGCTTTTAACTTTTGTGATTTTTACAATTTCACCAAATTGATAAACTCGACTCAACCACATTTGATAATGAGGAAGAGTCAATGCTTCACTTTGAATCATACGTTATATTTGTGTTTTTACACGTTCGTTTGCAGCTTCACATCGTATGTAGTTTAATTCGTATGTGTATATTCAGGAAACGAAACAATTGACTGATTAAGAGATGGTTTAAGTAACGGGAATCTTTAGATTGAAAAACTTTCTACAAACAATAGAGCAACTATTGTGGAGGCCGTCCGTGCACTTCTACTCGTGGTCAGAACAAAAACGACCAGTTCAGAAATAACCAGCGCGTGGGTACAGAATTATCAAAATTTTAGTCACCCAATTATTTATTTCTACTTTCACATGTAACTTAGAGAGCAGCAAAACATTGTGTTGTATTGAAGCTCACTGAAGCTTATTGAAGCCCTATTGAAGCTATTGAAGTGCAAGGAAGGCCTGCAACATGCTAACATTGAGTTGCGAAATAATCAGCGACAAATCTCCAGTGCCGGTAGATGTCAGTATGACATTAAACAAGGTTTTAGACATTAATTTTCAGAATTACAGCGATGAATTCTTCCAAATGGTAAAGGTATAACCCTTTTTATATACACGTGCTTGGGTGTCATGATTTTCTGTTTGATTGCGCAACAATGAACTATGTATTTCGAACTTCATTCTGAGAGTAAAATTTATTTTGCAAGCAAATTATTAGAATTACTTTCAAGTAAATTGTATATTGTAAACTGATCTTAAAATATAAGACTTCAAAATAGGTACGATTTTTATACAAAATAGAAAATAATAATTGCACGAATGATGCGCTCGTGATGCGGTATCTATCGTGTAAACAGTTATAACATGGATAGGCAAGTGATATCATCGATATTGGTTTCGTTGTCGGGTGTTGTTTCATAACATTAAATATAATTAAATATTGAGTTGTAAGCTATTTATTTACCCAAATTAATTCTAGTGCAGACAATTTCGTGCAATATTTATAATGTAGTGTGTATCGTGAGTGGTTTCACAAGGCCACGCGATCCTGATCAGAGCCACGGGTTCAGTTGTTAGTCTATGGCTACTTGCGCACGTATGTGGGCACACTCACAAGTGTATTATTCATACGCGTTAACACATCCAAATATAACAATGTGTACTGAATCCGTTTAGATTATGCGTCAATTTTGAATCGATACAGTTTCATTTTAGAATATAGGAGATACGTTATAACGTATCTCCTGTGGTTATTGGTCACAGATATTCATTAGTCACATTTAGTAGGTTTAAAACGCGAGGGATGTTTTGGAAGTGAAGGTGACCCGTCTATTTCAGGACTTAGATATATAATATGGGTTACCGATTACGGTTTCAGGAGAAGTGCCGCGGCTTGAAGCGGACATCGAGAAGCGCGAACATTTAGATGTTAACATACATACATATATGCTACGCTACAATACACCTATGCTCTTTATATTTACTAATGCAGATATATTTTGTGTCTAAAAATAAGAGTTTTCAAAACATTTTGTATAACAATATCACTCGTTAGTTCATCTTTTCAACTTGACCACATTTATCCTATAAAGTTATTTGAATATGAAATTGAGGTTAGTAAATGAGTGGAAGCAGAAGACAACGGTTCTAGTAGGTTGTACGGATATTGAAAACCTTTCACATATAATAAAAATATATAATCACAGATTTATTCTTCTAAAGAGATGTAGAAAAATAAAGAAGGGAGAATGTTTAAAAACATGATACATAAAAAAAATTGGAGACAAGTACCTATAATTAAATTTAGTTTTTAAGATAGGTAACAATGTATCACAGTCAATGAAAAAAGTAAACTAGTTCATTAGTTGTGGGGAGAGATTGAAAGTAATTTATTAGTAATAAAATTTTAAATAATAATAATAAATTAAATAAAACCGTGTCATACATGCCTGATTAGGTACTGTGGGAGTGATCCTAAGATATGGTAGAAGTTATAATCGGTCTCTTCTTAGAGTAGCTTCAATGAGCACAAGAATGATACTTATAACGAATACGCGCTGGTTAATGTAAGCATCGTATACGAAAACAACTCTTTAATTTTGCTGAATGTTACTCAATATATCTTTTGGCCGCGGAAATTCGAAGTTACGAACAACAGAACGCGATAAATATTTCGTTGCGCCAACTCCCATGTGAGTACAGTAGAGGTTCACTATGTTACACAGACAGTAAAAAGAATTAGTATATCTATAATGTTAACATTAGTCGCGAATCAAAAACGACAGAATATATTTTGGCACTCGATAAAGTCGTGGAATTATTATAAGGTATAATAGGTAGGGTATATAACTACGGGTAATATTATAGTATCTAAATATTATGGTAGATAGGTATGTATATACAGTATAAATAGTAAAGAGGATAAAGGGTGTATAAAATTGAACAGCTCTGGGGCACCCGTTGTGTAGCGTGCCGAGAAAAATATAATCGATGAACGTCTTTGCTCACTCGGGGTTGTGCGATTGAGACTAAGCTGTATGAAGTATATTTCAGTTTTATAAACTAAACCAATAACGTACTTAAAGGAAGAAATACCAGAAAAGACATTCTTTAACACTTGATAATGAACAAAAAATTAAGACGCTACACGAACGGGGCATGTTGAAAATGTGACAGAGGAATTACCAGCTTATGTACCAATATGAATTTAGAGGTCAATGAAGGATGTATTGATGAAATGAATTATGTCAAATAATAATAACATAAATAGTACCATAAGGAACACGCACCACGACACAACGTGATTCATACTCTCAAATAAATCAGTAACATATTTGCGAAGCTACGATAAGTACCATAAGTATTTGCATGCAATACATTTAGGCTATTCTAATTAAACACTGATCATCAATCTACTTTTTTTGGGTTTTGTTTATTTCAGAGACATTTAAATTGATAAATATACGAGTACGTTTTCTTAGCATCGTGCCCACTTTAAAGTTGTTATTTCGGGTTTTAATAATATAGTCAGCTCGAATTCGTTATATTAAGCGGGGATAAGAAAACCGGCAGCCCTTATTCGACGTTTTGTATATTAGTACGCCTACCTATTGAGGTACATCAGTATATGCAATGTTTTCACAAAATCTTTTCAACTACACAACGAAAGTGAGACACAGCAAAACGATACAATAGACAAGAAGCCCACAACATTTATGATGCGATTATCGCAAAAGTCAAGTTTCTAAGCGTTTAAAACTATATGGAGCAGAATTCACTACACGGATATACTATGGGAAGGGCTGCTGTGTCACAGGATGTCAGTCTCGTACACTTTGTTAGTGGTGGCGACTGCGTCGGTGACCATGGACAGCGGACAGACAGGTTTGTCAGAGACTGTGCCGGTTTCGGTGTTTTTCTTCCTGTCGATGTCACCGGCCAAATGTGTCATGCTCCCGGAAATGTTAGCGGGAGCTAGGTTCAGATTCATTTTGCTCAGTAAGTTGGACTCGCTGCCGGTTTTCTTGAGGTCAGGTTGTGCATTGGGTGGTAAAGCGGAACCGCTGCGTTGGATCATTTGCAGGCGGGCGTATTGCTCTTGTAACGCTCTCTGCTTTTTGAGAAGTTCCTGGTGTCGTTGCTCGAGCAGTGCTTGGCGCGACGCAGCGTTCTCGTCGTCCGGATCGTGGTTAGAGCGGGGCGGAGAAGGCGGAGAGGAAGTGGAGGTGGGCGACGCGAGGGGCGAGCGGGAGGTGGTGCGCGGCGGCGGCGGCGGGGGCGCGCGGCGGGCCGCCATCGCCAGCAGCTCCGGGTGGCGCTCGGGCACGGGCGGCTTGGGCGGGTGCTGCCCGCGCGCGCGCACCGGCGGCGACGCGTCCGTATCGCTGCCGCTGGGGTACGAGTGCAGCCGCCGCAGCGGCCCGTCGCCCCGCCCGCCGCGCTCCGAAGGTTTAGCGAAGGTTTGTAGTTCATCTAGTAGCGCATCGAGGGCATTTTCTGGTCGGAGCTCGAGTGTTCCTCTTGAGGATCCGTTTCTTCCCCCGCTGAGTGCCTGCACATCATTTCGTACATGTCTAATTGTGTCCGATGGACAACATGTATATTACGAGGGTGCGGTCGCGAGCAGTTCGAGCAAACATGGTGCTCGTAACTCTAGCGCTTCTATTGCAATCAGTAAATGAGTACAACCTGGAGTGCTCGCGACCGCGCCCGATGCTAATACGAAAACACTGATTTGACAGAAACATACAACCATTCAAAGAAGAAAAATCCACGAAGAACATTTAATATTCACATTAAATATAATAATAGCTAAATATTTAATGCGACCACAACCATTCAAAAATAATAAAATAGAAAACAAAAGGCATTTGCCATTATTCCTTGTCGCCGAATAGTGCAATTAACATAATATATAATTGTTAGTATTTGTTAATATACGAACGTAGCGAAAACGGGAGTTAGTCTAAGAGCGGATTATTCGACGACAAAAAATAAATGAGGGGTGTCGAGCGGCCGATGGTTGGCGGAAATAGAACCGTAGTATGATAACAATCGGCTAGATTTTTCAGGCGAAGGTATGAATGTAAGATATACATAAATACGCAGATGTACTGCAGGTGATCAAAAATATGATTATGTAAGTAATTAATTAGAATTTGTGATAAAATGCATACAGTATTATAAAGAATTATTTCACTCTTAACAATTGTGATGATTTTGCCATTAGTCAAAATTTATAAATACGTGTACAAAATTTATAAAAAATATTTGTAATGTGAACAAACCGACCGACTACTGAGTAGAAAGCTACGCCGGAGTGACTTCCTTACAATCGATTAACTAAAATGTAAGCCGTTAGACAAATGCAAACTACGCCATTATATGTGCTGGATTATTCAAGATCATGTCAGTCTTAATTATGTTATAATAATTTTAAGCGTAAAAACTTTATAAAAACAAATTACCTGTGCTCCAGAGGCGAGGGTTAGTCAAATTGAAAACGTTTTCGGTTGCAATGAGTTAACGAGAGAAGGCTCGGGAAGGGTTGCTGTGTAATGTTGACACGCGGTACTTTACGGCTTGTGTCCAGTGAAAGTGTAGGAGATGATAACGAAATGAGTTGCGCTGCAGAAGTTTGTGAAGTCGAAATGAAATGTTGAAGAAGTATCGGACGGGACGGATGGATGATGAGGATTTAAGGGATGTCATGTAACTTGGAAGTTCTATATTTTGAGCTGCTTCTGCTATCGAGAACGTGCTGCAACAAAACAAAAAACAGCAAAATGCACTAATTCTATTAAAAAGCAATAGAAAACCGTGCCTGTTATTAAAAAGGAGGAAGAAAAAGTATTATTCACTATAAAATAAATAGGAATTCATTGGTTCACATTATTTTCTGTTAAAAATAAAAGGAGGTGAATAAGTAATAAAGGCAGATTATTATAATTTATTGTTTTCGCAACGAATTCCTATGTACTTCACTAAACAAACGTGCAATTATTGTTACGTACTTCCACTTTACACCTCAACATTAATATTTCAATATGTACATATATATTTTTTACCCTTTTGGATTTGTTCCATACGCCATTGAAAGTTACGAGTATAACTCAATTCAGTTGACGAATACATATCAGATAGATTTGTAAAATACGTCAGTATTCTTTTTGTACATTTTAATGGCATTAAACGCAATAAAATCACCATTAACGTTAATAAATATTAAGAACTTTTGCTATGTAAATATGGAATTACACATTTGGGTATTTCCGTAAAAATATTCAATATGTCAATATTTTAATTCTACCTATTCTATACTATCTATGTACATCGTGCTTTGGACACAAAAACCATGCTACGTGTATTCACACAGGACATACATATACGTTATTATATATATTTAAAAATAACTCAAATTTAATCGTAAGAAAATTAACAAAACCAAACAAAGATAATTATGTAATGAGTTCGAAGCAAATTTCATCTGTCGCATTAAACGCAACTAGAATGTTTACTATTGAAAGTAAAATACTCATAAATGTTCTAAAGCACAGCTGAAATTTGCATGTAGGTAATTGGCCTACGACATCATCAAGATTTTTTCTACCAATGAAAAATTTAATAGCACTAAGCGCGTGGGTGTTCAGTGACGGTACGTGCATCGAGTGGCGGGCCGCGTGTTAGGTGAGGCGCTTAGCGATGTGGTCAGCGACACTGGCGGTAACTAAAGGCGCCGAGACATCTGTGTACACGATGTACCATTTCTAAACACCCCTGTAATTGGCTATTCGACAGCTATGTGAATAAATTATATAAAACCTTTTGCATGACGCAAGTAAGTAAAGCAATATCTTTTATAACGAAACAAAAACAAAAATTATAGTGATTTCGTAAAACATTTTACAAGAAACGACGGACTTGATAGGCGCGAACGTCGATATGTATAAAAAATATAAGCTGTCGTTATCAATAAACCCCAGATAGACTAAACTCAGTAGACCGTGACCCCGCGACCAGGTTACGACATTCAATCTCACACCGATTGTTTCCGCGCGAAATATAAAAACACGTTTTTTTAGGTACTTCTATCTAATTTTTATGTAGTTTTTGTAAAATTTGTCAAATAGCCAATTGCTGACGTTTATTTCATCATTAACCATATAGTGTAATATGTAGGTATATAGTATGTAAGCATGCGTACCGATCTTTTTTTTCAATAGTGTCTGAACTGTAAAAAATAATGTTAATGTTCTATAAGTTTCTCCAAAAATGACCATTGTAAAGCGAAGTATTTTACAACGTTGCTTAAGCATAGTGTACCACTGTGCGCCAACATGCCTACATAAAGATAGCGATTCTGTGTAAAACTTGATTAAAAGGTCATGAATACAATAAAGTAACAAAATATATTGAGAAAAGAAATTAAAAAAAATACGGATGTGGAATAAAAATATACAAATGAAATATAGAAACGTAGATCATAAAAATAAAAGTAATTATAATAAATATAACGGATATATTACGAAGAGAATTTATTACTCGTGATTAACAATAGCTTCTCTGAAGAAGTTGCTCTGCCTCCAGGCAAACTGATGCGTACAATCACGGAAAAAACACGATGAAATACGTCATTAACATAATCGATAAAAATGATTCATTAAATATAATATTGGTCACGTGGAGTAGGTCTGTGAGATCGTGTGTTGCACGTTTCACCGCAACGGGCCGGCTCGGTCACGGCGCAGGCAGACACTCGACCGAACGTCACAGCCACTTCATCGTGACAGTCTCAATCCATTGCCATGTGGCGAACGCACTCTATTCATCCAACTCACAGTTAGCAATGTATAGAGTACGTTGCTTCTATTGTAATGGATTAAATCAGATTAGATAGAATATATAACATACAACTAGTATAAAGTGGCCTATTGTTACTCTATAAGTAAGGGGATATATTGTTACATCTGATAACACAGGGGAGTATAAATTTATCCTAAATAAGTCTATTATGTAAGTATACAATTATTAATAATTTATATTCTAAATTGGTAGCGGGGCGGGCAAACAAGATCGAATACTGATCACATAATAGTAAGCCTAGTAACTTACTTGACTTTACTCACTGTTCATTAAAATTGGCATTGTTTTCCAGAAGCGAGGGTTAAAAATGCAACATTTACGGACAGTGCTTTGGTTGCAGGATTGTGCAAAAGAATTTCTAATTTTGCTGTATTCTGGTTTTTGTTTTCACAATTAGATCATCACACTCAGTCGCATCTACTTAGTACACATGTAAATACAGAACTGCTATTACATTTCAACTAATTCTACACAGATATAATTTGAATGTTGCTGGTTAATTCCAAATATACTGTATAAATGTAATAATCTTGCGTTCGATGTCACCTCTGCACTCTTATTTTCTACGTACATGAAATAATTACCAATAACATGTTACTTTGAATGCTATTGAAATATTATGAAAATGTTTATAGGCTTGTCTAAATAATGACAGAGCGTGATGCCGATACTTTAATTCATACAATTTTGATATGCCAATTCAGTGTCCAATGTAAAACCAATGACGAAACACGAATTGTTTCGGTTATCCAAAAATTTTGAGGACAAATTAATGATAATAGTCAGAATACATAGGATAATAAAAAAAGTAGGAAATACTAGATCATTCCGTAAGGCGTATTGCTCTAGGTAACTGTGGTTCAAGAAAGTAAACAAGTCTTTAACCCACTAATAAAAAGCACCTACGTCATTTCAAAGGTAAGATTCTAGGGTTAAACTATGTATTAAGATAAACGCAGCACAATTCATTAGTTGCATAAAAAGGGGGCACATGCTGAGATGTCTCAATAAGCTCGTAGGTAAGTACTTCAAAGTGGTGGGAGTAACGCTAATACTAGTAATAATCACTACTAGGGACTACTCAGGGAGCAAATTATTCAAACTTGAAAAACACTCCGCAAAAGAAACGAAGTGTTGGAAAAAAATGCAAATTTTAAACTTTTGGCAAACCTGCAATTGTTAAGCGATTACATTCGTGTTTATACGAAATACACATCTGAAATTGGTAAATCCTAAAATGGAGATGTCTGCTAAATCACTCTGTAAAAAAAACTTTTTCATTATTAGCGCATATTTCATGACATAAAGTTATTGCTCACTATTCAAAATCGAACATGTTCACAGTCCAAGCCTGGGAGGTAATGGACTGCGAAAATCATATGACCAACTTTGGTAGATGTATCTCCAAATGCTTTGGCAATTGTAATATATTTGTTGATGATAATAATCGCATTTGTTACCTTGTTGTGAGAAGTTGCCAATGGGCAAACGTTATCAGAGTTGCATTCCTCGGATGAAGGGCCGGCAGTGAAAGAGCTCTGCGATGATTCCGGCGATATGCGACCGTCGTTGAGGGGCAAGCGCTGCTCTTGAACGCACGCGAGTCTGTAATCCCGTGTTGCAATTGTATTCAAACAAGACTATCAAATATCCGAGAACACACACAAAGCGATAGAATATGACGAGTAGAATATGACCAACAAAGCAAGGCAACTTACCGCTTCAGAGTGACGAGAGTTCCTGTGAGTTTCTTACAACGACGCAGAGCCAGTTCCAAGCGCTCGGGTTCGTCTTCCAGCATTTTCTCCTTGCGAACCACCTGGAAATTACAAGGTTAAGAAAATTGTCGCGGGTACAAAACAATTTCAGTTTCAAGAGCATACCTTTTCCATCTCCGATGTAAGTTTAGCTTTCATGGTGTCATGTAGAATGGGGAACTTCAACTTCCAATCAGCAACGGTCTTGCTGCTCTTAGACAGAACCATGGCAATTCTTTCAATGTCTGCCATGTTCACGCGAGTCTCTCTGTAAATAATTAAAGATTGTTAGTATATAATATGAAATGATAAATATGAATTACTGATTAGACGGAAAAGAATATTTAAATGAAAAATAGAATGAATGTGAAATATGAATTTAGTTATCTAAAGGAGAATATTTAGATTGTACCTGTTAGCAGCTTGACCGCGAAGACGTTCTACAGTGGCCTCCAGCTCATACAGATCATTTTCAAGCAGCAACATTTCCTGCCTGTAAATTTCTTCCTCGCGCGTCAGCTGCTAGAATTGTTATGATATGTTATGTAGTTAGTATTTCAGCGTATTACGTTATGCAACCAACAATGAATTTGCCTTGACTTACCGACTCTGGGTTCTCTTCAGAGAATGAAGCCGATAGAGCTCCAATCTTGACGATTGTGTCAGCCATCAACTGCCTCATCTGCATGGCGTGCGACAAAGTGGAACGACGCAAATTCCTGGTCTGCGAATTAAATTAACATACACACTTACACGACGAATTTTAGTTTCACCTTTAACCTTCGGCGCCATGAATATATTTCGCATATGCTGCTTAGGCAATTCGCAACAGGCTAAGATCTTTGTCATCAGCTCACGGATACGACAAGAAACATTTGCACAGTTTACCTCAATTCTTAAATCACGGCTCTGTTTCAACAGACTGCGCATTTGGTTGAAGAAATCTGGTGTAACGTTGAGCTGATAAGTCCTTTGAGGGGCCATAGCGTTCGGCTGCGCGCCCAGACCGGCCGGCTTAGGCGGTGGTGCCGGCTTGAGCCGGTCCCGCTCTGTTAAATCAACGTAATTATATTATCATCCAATTCTGTCCACCGCATTAATCCTCGTACGAATGGTAGTAAGCTTGTTAGGATACAGGATAAAGTATATTTGAATCCTTGTTCTGATTAGTAGAGCAATATGATACATATTAAGCAATTACTAGAATATCTCGAGAGACAAGTACGTACTGTAATAAACCTAATTCTTTATATGAAACATTCATTCAAAATGTTCTAGGGATATCGATGCAATTCGTTTTATGGCTTGATCTTCTGCCAAATCACTCTTGGCCAGAGTAGGGAACTCGACGCACAAGATACATGTATCCAACAATGGAGCGATAAGGGTTAATGATAATGAGAAATATTCTGGCAGGTTAAAAAAAATGCGATTTAATTTGGTAAGCGATGTTTAAGGAAAAGTTGCTCCTTTCCACGTGTCTGTGTAGATTGTAACCTGACCTTGCTTTTGTTTAAACAACATCAAGAATTAATATTCTAATTTCCAAGATAATTACGTAAAATATCAACTTCTAAATGTAATCTTAATGTAAAATGGTCAACAATGCTAACACTACCCCAGATAGTACATAATTCTGAAAGCTTAAAATCATCTTTAACTGACAAGCAAAGATATCCCTAGAACATTTTAACACTTTAGTGTTTGAAACATGTTGGCATAGTCACCGTTATGACACTGTTTCGTAAGCGTAATATTGAAAAATAATTCTCTTACCAATATATGTCGTTTTGGAGGAATATTATAATTTACCTTGAGACGAGGTCCTTGGCAATGTTGAAGATTTGATTGCCGGTTTTGTTGGTTTTGTGTCGGCTTGTTATGGCAAAGAAGTAAGCGGAAAGAAACCAAATACAAGAATTATGAGTATGGTTATGATATTAACTACGAAAGTGTAGAAATAGTATTACAGCTATATCTTCATTTGAATTGAGAATCAAATTACAGCATTCGTGACAGATTTGAAATTAAGAAAATCGATTTCTTAACACAGCAATATCATAATCGTTTTGATTTTTTATTTCCGTCAATAAAATGATCACTGTGATTCAATATAATTTCATTCTCAATTTTATATATATACATACATACATACATACATATACATACATATGTATATATATATATACATATACATATACATATACACATATATATATATATGTGCATACATATATTGTTATACAAATTGCGAGCAAAGGATTATGGTATGTATGGTATACAAACGATTATTGATACAATTTTATATGATACGTTCTACTAAATTAATGGTCATAATAACATTGTAAGGCAAAGTACATTTAAATATGTTTCAGTGCTAATAAACATTAATTTTCTTTGTGTCATTAAGAAATGTATTATAAAAATGAACAGAAGTGCTTGTTCCCTTTGAGAATTTTTTGTCAAAGGTCTTTTGTAATGTTTATTACAAATATTTCATACAATAACAATACAACAGCTTTTTATGACTTCCTTTCCTCTATTTGTGTCTGAAAAACAATATTTTTTTCGAGTATAGAAAATCGATATTTGATAAGCAATTTATTTAATATTTAATTTTTAATAATTTGACTGCCTCGTTGGTCGAGCGGTTGCAAACGCGACTGCCGATCGGGAGTTCCTGGGTTCAAATCCCGGGTCGGGTACTATTGGATTTTTCTAATTTAGAATTTCTAGTAGTGACTCGGAGTCTG
>DWME01001057.1:0-27284 GCA_018244795.1 Parelbella ahira ahira
GCAGCAGCCGCCCGACCCGCACGACGCGGGCGCCGACTAGACCGTGTGCCGCTGTCCCTCGTGTAACCCGCGACTCCACCTGTCCCCTTGCGTAGTTTTCATTGCGTTGTAACAAGAATCAGGGTATTCGACAATCTTATTTCGCCCGCTTTTTTTTATCAATGCGTTCTGTTTTGGATCAAATTAGTACGAATCCATTGAACAAAAAAGTTTTCTATACAATTTTACTGTACTTGTCAGCGTACGAGTGTTCCAGAGTCATCCTGGAACTTCTTTACTTTAAAAAAAGCATAGTTTTTGAGCTCAATAATGAAATGTTATTCCTTTTACATTGCGTCGTATGATTATTTGTATATATTTAATAAAAGTATTATACGTAATATTTTGCATGGATGTACATTACTTTAAATAGAGCTTTCGTCCCCTATTAAACAAAATATAGAATTGATTTTTAAAATCAAAACAGATATAGAATCGTACACTTTGATACTAATAGAAAAACCTATCTACTTCCTAATTATGTTTAGTGAAAGAACCGTGTAGGTGAAGCTTAACTTATATACAGTGTTTCGTGATAATAGTTGGCGACGTGAAACAATTTTGTATATTGTGGTATCTTAAAGTAGAAAATTTTTGAACGAGCTTTCTTCTTAAACCCGTGTGTACGGATACTGTCTGTGCCTATATTCGACAGAATCAGTGGTATAGTACAGACTTATTATTATTATTATATATCTATTTATTGAAATTTTGTCTAGTCACAATGCAGTGTTATTTTTAAATAAATTATAAATGTTTAATGTGTACTCAGAGGTATAATTTCAGAATAGATACAATTCATTAACGTTTGATGGTTGAAAACTCTTCAGCCTCCGCTTTTAGGTATTGGGAGTATTAGATAACGTGCCGTACATACACTAGTGCATCTCCATGCTATAAAATTGTAAGTAATCTAGGAATTATATTAATATTTGTATATACGAGTATACAGAATCTATAGCGAATACTTTTCATGTAATAGCAACATTCATTTAATCTGTTTTATTTACTTGTGTTAATGCAAATTCAATGTGTATATTTGATATTAATTTTATATCTTTGTAACAAGCAACGTGAAATGTGTATATGAAGCTTATAACACAAAAACACAAATCGTAAGATTTACCTGCTTTGATATAATTCCTTTAAAACGTATTACAGACATTCAGTGTCAGATTATTAATAACCAAGGCCTTTGTTCAACGCAAGTCACACAAAACGTAAAATAAAGGCTCCGGCAAAGCAAATGCATTTACCAAAATGAAGTCATTTACTTCGACGGATTTAAATAAATATCACGACTCACCTGTCACAAGATGCTCCACACTGTGTGCCCACAAACCGAGTACAACATACATAGATCTGCGATATACCTTAAACTCGCAAAATGTATGAGGTCCCTTCTCTTCTTTTAAATTGTTAATACTCCCGCTATCAACTTTTTATTTGTTGGCGATATTTTCTCGTCGTCGAATGCAAAAGAAATTATCACCAGTTCATGTAGTGTCTACAAATATTTAAAGGCGTTTTATTTTGTAACGCTTGTTTAATATGCTCTTTGGGCTTTAAACTATGGGTTAATATTCGCATTAATTTTCACGCGGAATTAAAATTTATAATACAATTATGTGGTAACACAATATATTATCTTACTCCCCACGGGCCTAGTCACCAGAACCCATTTATTATAAATGCATAGGTTTCTTAAAATATTTAATGATCTATACAAAACTTGTTAAAAAAAACTGTTAGACTGTTTAAACGGAAAAGTTAAATTTTATTGGTTCAGATTTTTAAGTCACGTGAAAATATTTTAAATGTATTTTCAAATATTGTTACTTTAACAATGTCTAGTTTGTTTATGACATATTTTTGGATAATGCGTAGTAGTATGGTCGTTGATAAATTTGTTTTAAGTTTATTTTCCAACAAATCTATCGAAAATTGTAAATAATGAATTAAAATCACCAAAAGATGTATAATTACAAACAAAAATGGATCACATTCGTTGTTTGAGATAAATGTCAGGATAAAAGTCGTATTTAATAAAAACATGTTGCATCATTGTGAAGCAGTGTTAGATTACCTTATATTGAACATTACTTAACTAAATTGAAAGGTTATTTTCTTAAATGCCAATGTTATTGTGTAAAATGGAAAGTGATCGACCGTTATTAGCTGTAGAGTTGAAAATGTAATGTTGTTAATGTTTTAAGATGTAAAAGTAACTTTTGTAAAAACTCAATTTTTTACAATGTCTTGAAACATTTCTAATGAGAACTCTGACGAGTGTTGGTGAATTCGTAAGGACCCCGATATTATAACTATTTGTCGTCAAAACATTTATTTTTGTAAAATAAATGATGTTTCAAATAATGTTACTTTTTATTTCCCAGTGAATATAAATAACCCTCAAGTCATTCTACTGTTCAAAGAAATATTTAGATAACTTGATATAACAAAACATTATCCACAGATTGAGCTGATACTGGAGTGATAGCCTGTGTGCGTTTTAACATTAAATATCGCTTTTTATAAAGGTGAAGTAGAGCCTCCTGAGGAAAACCTGCAAACCTTGCAAGTTACAAAAAAATTCTCTAACGGGTGTAGTCAGGCAATCCATACTCGGCCAACGTGCCAGACTGTTTTAAACCCTCTCATTCCCACATTGAATTGACACATTTGAATGATAAAAGGGTCGACAGAAAAGTCCAGTTACACTAACATGATAACGTAACGTAATCGGCCATTACGCATGTAATCTCCGAAAAGGTATGCAGATATAATCACTCCCATGTTTCACAACATGATCGAGTGTTGTGGCACACCCTGGGAAAGGCCTATGTCCAGCAGTGGAACGGAAAAGGCTGACTTGATGATGATGTTTCACAAGTCATGTTTTCGTTCTATCATAGAATAGGGGAGTGAACCTGATGCCATACAACGTGCACAAATACAGATTCCGAGCCACTTCTAGGAATTAGGCTTAAGTAATAAAGTGAGCTAATCCCATGATATGCGGATTTATCAAATTTTCATATGCACTGTTATTGCAATAATGGGGAAATAGACATACATAACATAAATAAGTATTAAAACAACCATTCAGTGTAAGAGAAACACTATATTGTTTTGTACAGATAACAAATCAAAACAATATTGCCAACTTTAATTTTATACCTTATATACCTACTCGTCCTTCATCCATACAGCTATTATTAATCAATACTATTACATATTTGGAGACAATTCCCCTGAATTGAGGAGACAATTGCTCAAGTTGAAGAAGTCCTTTCATGCTGGGCCTACACGGTCGTCCAATAAGTTAGCTTCGAATTGTTTATACAAGATACTCGAATACTATCGAGTCAAAAAACCGATTTAGGATCCATTTCAAAACAGGGCCCACACCATATTCGATGGAGGGTTGAACCAACGTAGAGACTCAGCATTAAAACAAATATTTGTCAGTAATATCAATAATTACTATGTAATAAAAAGCAAATACAATCTAGCATTTCCGACAATTTATAAAGTCATTCCTTGATCGACTCCTTGTTTTTTTGCTCTTATTATACATAATGTAATAGCAAGAAATATTTAATGTAAAACCCATTCCAATCTAGACAGCGTATCCTCAAGAAAATACCCCAAAGATAGTTACAGACGATTTTACATTCGTTTTCCAAGAATTAGGCCTACTCAGTGTGAATTATTGCAAAATGTGCTAATCATTTATATACAGCTCCAACGTACTTAGGTATATACATAACATTACTAAATTGATATTGAGACTACAGACGTTTCAGTGACAGACACTTTCCACTTCAATTTAATATTGAGACAGACTTGATCATCAAAGTATATAAAACGGTAGGGCGTTCGGAATATATAAGAGATTTGTCAGTGAGAGGATAAAAATTATATATTCAAAACTGAGAAATAGTCCTCCGTGTTTGCTCTACGCGGCTAGCGGTCACGTCAAATCGGGGGTCACGATTACAATCAGTTATAAAAACCTGTTGCCTGTCCAATTTATAATGCACTGTTCATACCTAACATACCCTATACATTTATTAATACTCATGTATGCACTAATTTAAATTCTAAAACCTAAGTAGACAATTAAAATTAAATATATAACTGGTTACAAGGAGTGAACCAAGGTACGACGACAACAAATATTACTGTACACGAGAGAGATACTCTTAGTATCTGCACACTTGTCCAACCTTTGCAGAGTCTAGTAGTTCGGTAATGTTCGTAGCTCAAAAATATTACATTCGGTAAACGCGGCACCAGGTCACACTTATCGCTTAAGTACTATCACGGTTTACAGTCCATTGGTATGTACAATCCCAAAGGTACATAAAACAAACAAAACACGTTTAAATAGACGGTTTTTTTTTTCAGTAAAATTACAAATAAAACTTTCTCATAATTTTTTTTTTTTGTTGACGTTTTCGAACAAATTTCAACCATAACAAAACTAGCTAGTTAGATTCATAAAGAAATATATAATTTAACTAAATAACTAATTAACTATGTACAATAATCGTCACAAGTAATTAAACAGTTATAGAATCTCGCGTGCTGCTCCTCGACACTATCGCATATAAAATAAAATATGTCCGGAACACCTTTAAACATTACACATGTTTCTGCCACAAATGTTTGACAATTTAAGGCCACACCTTACAATTTGACTTAGTTAATGAAGGGACGTGTAAAAGGCTCGACATCCCTCAGAACCTGTATAATCGTAAACTTTTAATTCTCATTGTAGTCCGAGTATTTTCTGACTAATTTCAGATTTTATTTATAGCCAATGCTATCCAACATAATCAATCAAAACACAATAATTAATTAGTAAGAAAATTGGCGTCTTAATTAAATTAAATTAATTTTTTTTTTTCAATTTCGTCATTCCAAACCAGTCATGCGCATATAAAGAATGATAAATAGATAGATATAAACTTGTTAGGTCTGTAATAATAAAGACTTAACACTCAATGCTCTGTGCCAACTCTGTAAAACGTGGCAATATAATTATAATTATTGTAATGATAGTCATACCTGTAGACATCATTTTATAATAATTGCTATCATACTAACAGTTAGCACAATAGATTTATACAATTATCCGATCTGTCGATTAGGTGGCAGTCCAATCAAATCACACAAATTCAAAATGGTCATTTTTTGAAATATTAGGCAAGACCCATTACATGGCTTAAAGCATACACAATTAAACAAAGAGATTTCTATTTAAAATATGAGATTTTATGTATGTTCATATTTAACAACTCTAAATTGCTACGTTTATTTTTTATTTTTTTCATATACAACCGGTGTGTAATATTTCACGCCAGCATTTATGAAGAATTTTAATTAAAAATGTTAAACACCACATTCTAAACTGTAGTATTTATTATATTACGATGAGTCACTACCGTCAAGCATTGTTATCAAGTTGGTCAATAACCACAAACCATGACCAGTCCAAACCTTTACCAGTAAAATGAATATGTAATAAAAAACATCACTTTGTATTTCAATGCAACTAAATTGATGTTATTTTTTTAATTGTCTAAAAGATTGAAATAGGTTCATTATTAACTACTTGACTGTGTACCAAAAAACACCTGAAAATAATTCTTTAACAAAACTAACTATGCTTTACAGACCCACCGACTTATATGACATTGTTTCATATGTATTTTATTGAGTGTAATATTTCAATTGAATAACAAATTTGTGAGGTTTAGAATCTTGCCTAATCAGCTCCCGTCGATTGCTGCGAGGTCGCGGCGGAGACGACGAAATTCTTTTATTCTGCTTAATAAGCTATCTTTCCAAACACACAAGGGCAGACAACGATACATAAACTTTCAGTGGCATGAATTTTCACATTTACACACTAAAATAGAACATATTTGATACTCTAATTTATATACAATGTAAAATTATTAGATTGCACATCAGAGGAGCATTACAAAACAACTAACTGACCTTAAGGCAAAATATTGATGATTTTAGGTTTCCAGAGGCCAAAATCAACATTTCTTGCCACTTAGGTCAGGCAGTCTGATGGAGGAGTTAGAAGTCTCCACAAAACGTATAAAATATATTATAAACACAATAAATATGCAAAATACAACAATTATTTATGTTAGCCCAGGAAGAAGCATAAAACATTTTATGATTTTTTGTCACTTTCATATTCATATATCGCCAGTATAGTATGTTGAGTGCTTTAAGATGGACCAAAATTACTTTATTATTTTAGTTACACCACTTTTTAATTAATTTCATACAACTAACACAGTAGATGTAACAACCTAAAACACATTATAACCTTACATTTACTGGTTTGTATGTACATTTTTTATTACACAATTCGAGTGAACAGCTACATAGCACATGTCTACCACTTATATAAAAAGGGACAAAACTACATGAGATACGTGTAGAGGTACCTTTATAGTGGAGGTGTTGGACTAAATAATTATACTCATACAAATTCCATTTTTATATGTTATTTTAATTTCTATTCCTTCTACATAGGTAGTGCAAATTGTAACAGAAATATAGATGCCTTTGCCAACACCCAAAGAAAATGAACTGTGAATATAAAACATTTCTATACAAGTGCACACAAATTTTAATGCAATTATTTGACCTCATTCAAGTATATACCCACATGTAGGGTAAGTGTATAGAATTTGCTAGAAGTTCGATGTCAAAATTACAAAAAATAATTGGTATTCATAATTGTTTTTATAAGTTTATAAAAATATATGCCATGTAAGCCCCCAGACCTAATGTACCTACATCTCTAGTATATTTTTTTTCAATGGATAGTACAGATCTAAATGTTACTCACAATTAAGATTTGATGCCATAAGGACCATGATTATAAATAACTGTATGTACAATTATTTAGTATATAAAATTCTTTTCATAAAAAAAACCAGACACAATGTCTTAAATGATACACACAAAATTATTTTATAATCAACTTAAAAAAACAACTTCTTAACATCCAAAAAAAATACCAATACCTTTCGATATTGGTTAATAATAAACCAAGCTACCAAAACATATTTATATATATAAAAATGCAAAAATCGATTCCATGCCAGGCATAACCACAGAATACCTGATTCTGATAACTGTTCTAGAACTGAGTAATCTATTTATTTTTGTATGTTTGTATAAGTATCTATTGAATCTACAACAAGGGGCACATTCTGCACAGCAACAAGACAATAAGTGTATTGTTAATATACATTCAAGCGGTACAAAATATATTTAAAGAAATCATAAGAAGCTACTGAATCTGTTTTTATAATATTGAATTAGGCAAACTTGTTGTATGATGAGTTGAGACAAACAATTTGTATCAAACATAAGTTGGTAGTGAGTTGTACCCAGCACAGACAAGCCAACTGCAAAACACCACAGTTCTCAGTCCGTTCAGCAGCACTTTAACAGCATGTGCCAATTCACTTGTACTCATCTTCACCATCAAAGTCCTCTTCGTCGATATCTTGACTTGCATGTTGTTGTTGTATTAATGCTAACGGTCCCTTCTTGTACGCCGTCATCTCCTGTAAATGGCAATTGTTGTACAGTAAATATTTGTCATGGTGTTTCCTTCAGATTACATTCTCTGTAGCATGTTATGAATGACAGTTATCAACATGCGAACTAGTAATGGCAATGAATATTATTTCTTTGAAAATATTTAAAAATTAATATTCTAAGGGAAAGGTACTAGTGACAATAAAAAATAATTAATACTAACAGGCCCATTAACTTTAGATCACCTACAATATAATGAACTATTTAACTCAAATTCAATGAGATGAACAATATTGACGGCATTGGGAACAGTTTCAATTTGGTTAAGTTATTCAAATTCAAGTTCAAATTCTTTTATTCATTATAAGGCATATACATAAATTATAAGGCATATACATAAATTATAAGGTATATACATTAAATGAAACATGTTTATAAATCAGTGTCTCTTATTTGCAATAAAGACAAATACTGTAATATTTAAAGATTTTATTAATTGCAGAGATTTTTTGGAACTGGTTATTGCATTGGTTTATTAGTGCCCATATGAACTCTGTCAAGGTGTAGCAATGTTTAGGGACTAAGGGGACTAGGTAACTACATTGTTGGAAGCTAACAAAACACTTTTCGTATGATTAAAATTCTATTACAATATTTTTGTCAAGAATTTAAACAAAGTGATGTCAACATTAAATGATATCAATGGGCCAAAATTATATTGTGTAAAAAACATGGATATGGTTCAAACGTATATTATACATTAATGAAAAACTTTTCAGTGAAGAATAATACTTTAAGATCAAAATGCAAGTTAGTATGGAATCAATTACATTTGTCGGTAAAAAAAACATACTGACAAATCTATAGTAGCATAATGTCACTTCACTGTATGTTACATTAAACGCTAAACCTGTTTACTTTATGGAATTTTAAAGAAAATTATAATGGAAACTTGAACTAATTATTATTAATAGTAATTTGTTTTACTAAATATGATAATGAAATAATATTGAAGAACATACTCTTTACACATTTTTATTTGAAAAATTATTATTACTTCGAATTAAATTCGAAAAAAAAAATGTTATTACCCAACTACCTTGTTGGTCGGGAGGCCTGAGTTCTAAACCCGTTTCGGGTACTATTGGACTTTTCTAATTCAGAATTTCTAGTAGTGACTCGGAGTCTCGATTTGTACCAGATTTATGGGAATAGGCTCAATTATTCCATGGGAATTAAACATAACTGGTGACTAAAACATAACTGTCACAGACATCTGTTGAGTGTCAGTCCACTTAGTACAAGTTGTTAACGAGATTAATAGGCAGTATTAATTTGGCGACAGGACTGAAAGATTATAAACTATCATTGGCCTTAAACGTTAATGCAGGTAATATTGATTATTATCTGTAATGGTCAGTGCCAGTCTTGGAATCACAGCTACTTATGTCTGAGCACTCCATGGTCACATATAGCATACACTTTAACAGATTCCCTAAGTCTTTCAATACTAGCAACTAACTTTTTGATTCACGTACCTTGCACCACCTGGATCAACGAAATAAATACTTATACTTATTGCAAACGTAGGCAACACTCACCCTGTCATATCTCGCCTTGTCTTGTTCAGAGAGAGCTTCATACTTGGTCTTGATTTCCGGTTCGGCTGCCGCCCAACGTCGGCCTAACTCCTTGGCAATGTCCCCCATGGAGTACTCAGGATGAGTGGCCTTAACCTTTGAACGCTCGTCGTTGCAGAACCAGAAAAAAGCCGACCTATCAAGCAATGTTTTCGTTTATTGAACTTTGCTTATAAGATATAGTAAAAAATATAATGACAAGTAACGATTTTAGCAATGTATCATATAACCAGTAACATATCTAATATCAGAAAGTTTCAAGAAACTTCAAAGCACATTGCATTACATGCCATATATGCTCACTTATATAAAATAATGATACAAACGCAAATATAATACAGAGCGCTAGTAAGCCGATCCTTCGGCAGAACCAGGTAGTACAAAAATATTTTTTATTATAATAGAAAAAGCAAAAATAATTTCTATAGAAATATACGAAAAATTCTCGACCATAACTCACAGCGATCGTTTGGGTGCGTTGGGGTCCTTAGTCTGCTGGCGCTTGCGGCGGACCTTTGTTGCCACGTCCTTAGGAGGCACGTAGTTTTGCATCTCCAGATCGTAGCGCCTTTTGTCTTGTTCAGCCATATCCTGGAATCTCTGTTTCTCTTTTTCTGACATAGTCTGTGAATTGTAAATAATTATTACCATAAAATTAATTGTGTAATATTAAGTAGCTAGAAAAATTAAATTGTCATAATGATAATTTTAACCCTAATATAAAATTGATTATAACCTAACATTAAATTTTATATTAAGATTAAAATTATCATTTTTATTTTAATAGCACATAGGGCATATTAACATGTAATCTAGGATGATGGAATTTTGACTTGAAAGCAATGTGGATTTAATTGATTGTATTTTAATTGTTGCTACGAGGTTTATAAATATTCACTTACATTCCACCTTTCAGAACACTTTTTGGAGAAGGCGCCAAAGACGACATTCTCATCGGGATGTTTCTTCTTGTGTTCCTCGCGACACGTCTGCACGAAGAACGCGTACGCGGTCATACGCCCGCGTGGTTTGTTGTACGCCCGAGCTCGCGGCATCCTTACTTTATTGGCTGCTTGCGCTTGCAAAGCTTGCTGTTGGGCTTGCTGTGTGAGCTCCTATAACCAATTATTTACATTAATTCTCGAAATTCGGTGCGAAATTGTTTAAAATAATTTACGTTACAGTTAATATGTTACGTCCTAGTGTGTAGACAAGTCGTAATTATAAGTATATGTCAATTAGCATTTAACTTTAGACTATAGACTTGAGACATAATATTTAAAAAATGCTATTAAAGTCCTTGTATTGCAAACCTGTAAAGCAACTGATTGCCTTTGGAGAGCTGCCTGAATTTGTTGTTGTTGGACAGCCTGGATGTGATCATGCAGGCTTTGTGTTTGTTGTTGCAGTGTTTGAGCCACCTGCTGCTGTAATGCCGCTTGAGCCTGCACTATAGCTTGTGCTTGCGCGTGGCTCACTTGGAGGTGTTGTAGGCTCTGTTGCAAATTCGATTGCTCTTGTTGATGTTGTTGCTGCTGTTGTTGTTGGTGTTGCTGCTGCTGCTGTTGATGCTGTTGCTGGTGTTGTTGTTGCTGCTGATGATGTTGTTGCTGTTGCTGCTGCTGCTGTTGTAGCATTTGTTGCAAAGTTTGTTGTTGTCCCTGCTGTTGTTGCTGTTGAAGCGACTGTTGCAACGACTGAGTCTGCTGTTGTAAAGCTTGCTGCAAACTCTGCTGTTGTTGGTGCAGCTGCTGCTGCAGTTGATTCTGTTGGATCTGATTTTGTTCTTGCTGTTGTAAAGTTTGATGGTTTTGCTGACCGCCGTTAGACTGGTTGCTCTGATCAGGATCTGGGCTCGACTGATTCTGAGGCTGAAACAAATTTTAAATGTGACAACAAATGGTGATTACTACCAATAACTTTAGTTATAGCTGTAATTCATTAAGCGAGCTGTATTTAGTAGTGGTGTGTAACACATGATTTTAACCTTGACCATGAGGCGACTTACACATCAGGTGTTCGAGCATGAAACGTAATTTAAACTAAAGCATGACTGATACTCGTATTTAATTACTACTGTCCTTGTCATCTTGCCTATAGCTAGCAGCTATACTAAGTAGAAGAGGGAAGAAGGACGAATATTTAATAATTTAATTTTATCATATTACCTACTTAAATTTTATTTTTATACGTACAGCAGACTTGACGCTAAAACTATACTAACATTTGCTTTTACCTCCAAAAACCTTGGGTTTTGTGTTATATCCAGTTAACTGTTTTCTGAAGTAAATATCTAAGGTTAGCTCACGAAAGTACGCCCATAGGTCACATCCAGATGATGTGAATTACTACATTTATAGCCTCTTCTCATCTCATTTCGCATGTGTGACAGAATGAAAACTACCCTAATTGACAGTAATAAATATATGACAATGCTACAAAAAGAGATAAACCAATTGTCAAAACATCGTTTGCAAAGCAAAATACAGGCTTTATAGGGCCCGTATTTTGCAACACAACAAAATAAAAATAAAAAACACTGTTATTCCTGGATTAAAATTTAGTAAATACGGATTTTATAACATATTTTCTATGCATTCTGTTAAGTTTTTTATAGTCTAATTACTATTATAAATTAATATAGCTATAACAATAACATTGTCAAATTACAAGCCTGCGGAGCTGAGCGTGGGCACAGCAAAACGACTATTTTTTATGGCGAAAAAAATGGTAGCCTGCAAAATTATAATTGTTTAACAACTTCCGCCCTACTATTTAGAAATAAATGTAATTGAATTAATATGGAGCCACCAAAATCTTTTTTTTGGCAAAAATATTCAAAAACTTAAAAATGGCTGTAATAAAATATTTAAAAAAGACAGACGATTAATATTTTTCTATATGCCGTATAGTGTGGTGGTCAAAGACAAAACAAAGAATACAGTTAACGAACTTTTTCTACAAGATGACGGAATTTCAAGTGCTACCTTAGATATAAACAATCTCTTGAGTTTCGTTATATATGATTAAATATTCTTAAATCCTTTGTTTTTGTAGTTGCTAACAAAGTGAAATTAAATCGTACTTCATATAGTAGTTACGATTGATATCGTTCACTTTAGTTAGTCATAGGTCATTCAATACTCTGCCAACCCTACTCATTGTCTATTAGTTAGATACTAATTGAATGTTTAGTCCGCCATATTTGTTTATCAAAAAGGAGACAAATCTGGTAAAACGGGACTATTTGTACAAACGAAACATCGCTAGATTTATTAAATATATTGAGCCACACAATTTATAAATTTTAAATTCTTGGAAACACGATTTCAATTAATGGGATTGTTTTACGTAATATAGATTATTACTATTTAATAGTCTAAGTCTACATTGGGTAACTTATAATATCGTAGACGATGTGCTCTGCAATCCCCAACCCGCATGCTCAACGTGGGGTTATGGGCAAAAACCCCTGAGAAAAAGCCTGTCTAGCAGTGAACTTAACAGGCCGACGATGATAATGATAAACTTGTAATATCGAAAAACAATGTTGTATTAACGCCTACAAACAATTTACGCGTTCCTATAATTTGATGTAAACTTTATTCTAATCCTGTTACAGAAATTTAAAACTGAGAAAAGTCCGAAGCACCTGCAACCAACACTAAACATTAGAAGGGTACCGGCAGCACCTGCGCCGCGGTATCTTTAACAAAATTTGTAAGGTAATTTCTTTGAAAAACATGTTTTGTAAATATTCAATTGTGTAATCTTAATATTGAATGGGACATACCTATGTTTCCTTATATACGTTAAAAAAGTAATGTGTGCCAGAAAAATGATTAGGTAAACTGAGTTAAAAATAACTTAATATTCACATTTAAAATTATCTTTCGTTACGTATTAAACTCTCCAGGGTAAAATGCCCTATCAGTAACATCATTATTGATATTTTTTTCCAGAGACGCCTTTTTATTATTTATTTATTTATTTCTTCATACATGGCATATTATTATTTTCATATTATATATTATTTTTGTGTATACTAAAAACATAAAAGTTGAGAATATTTGGAAATATGAAGTAAAACACAGGGTAAAACTACGTCATCTTGCATGGACTATACATGCAAGGTCACGTATAGCACAATGGATCCTAACCTTATTTATATTATGTTTAATACTTTCTTGGCAATAAAGTACCGTCAAATATTTCTTCAAATAGTTTTAAACCTGTAACCTAGTATAGTATAACCTTAGTAATATAAATAAACTAATTCATACGGAATAATTTGTGGCACATATTTTGTTAAAGGAGGTACAACTAACGTCGTACCGTTGGCGATGATGTTTGTTGCGAGTCTACCGATCCCGATGCATACCACCATTGCTGTTGAGGGCTTTCTTCCCTAGTGTTAGAATTTGCCATTAATCGATAGTCATAGCTATTAGTTGAAACGTCTCCATTGTTTGCAAAGCCACTTGTCATTTTATAAGTGTAGAGTTGGTGCGTGGCGGCGGCAGTACTTCGAGCTATTTCTTCATTTATCTGTTGTTGGTGCTGTAGCTCGCCAGACCCACCCGGCCACCACGAGGCATCGTCGCGCGCACCCCAAGCGCCCCCCGTCGCTCCTCGTTCCCCCATATCACAATCACCGCTTTCGGCTAACCAGTTTCTTATGCCACTTTGGCTACTTTATATTATGCCCCTTGGTATTGGTTTGAAGATCATATCCCTCTTCTATGACAACTGAATATGCTTTATCAAACTGAAGCTTTTTATAATGCAATTTATGTTTTCACTTATAACACAGGCACTTTAACACGAGTTGGGTTTTCATCACAAAGACTAGATATTGTTAATTATACCACATCATTTGTTAACTGATAGTTATCGATAAAAAGTAAATAGACATAAAATCTCATGTGTTATTAAATACAAAAGAAGCCGGCTTTAACTTCCCCGACACGAGCGTACGTTTTGTCTTCGTTCCTACTTTAAGTCAATATAGTTGGCAACGCCGCACCGCGAGACGCTAAACAAGCGCACATAGGCGCCCCCATCGCGCAGCGGCCAACATAGAAACATTGGAAATATACACGAAAAGAGACCGAATATGCACGAAGTGGCAACGGGCCCGTCCGGCAACCGGTCAATAAGACGATTAGCGCAGCCTCGCCTATCCTCACGTTCATGCCAAAATTCTTTTGTATATCTATCCAGTACGAAGACAATTATTATGCTGATACAATATTTTAATACGCATTGTGTCATATAACCTGTCAGTAGTGTATTGTAATAGGTACTAAAAGAATTATTAGATATTTGCATCCAATTTCAAACTTATGATATTATTAGATCGTCACTATTGAAATAAAATTTAAGATTAGGATAACTTTTTTTGATAATAGCAAACATGAGCTAATAATTTAGACTTATTTCGTATGAATAAACATTTGTAGTAAAAATATGGGTTACCCATTTTAATTTCGTTTAAACACTGAATGGTTAGTCACAATAATCTTGATCAGATTTTTGATAATTAAAATAAAAAAAAATTTGGCTGTTTAAATAAACAGTCTTCATTTCAGTTTTAAGTAATATACACAAATTTTTTGCATCAATTTAATGAGAAATAATTTGTACAAAAAGCAAAAATTAGCTAAGCACTATGGTGATGAAGCTATAGAACAAAAATACACAATTGACCGATATACCGAGCACCGGTAGAAGCATATCATTAATAGAACGGACCACACGTGACGCCATAATACAGACCGTTAAATAAAAAAAAATTGGTTCTAAGTAATAGGTACTGAAAAACAATACTTTAACGTTCAATATGGCAACAAGAGAGGTTCATTCCTCACCAAAAAATTTAGATTTAAACTCACCGTATACATCTTGATTTTAAAATTGAGGATGTCTTTAAAATTACAGGGGACACCATCAATGGAAATCTACTTCGAAAGCCTACAACAATGCAAAAAATGTCAGGACTAAATTTAAAGTGTTATATTAGAAATATGGTATCTAACAAATGTGAAAAAAAATATGCTAAAGTTCAAAATAAATTATAATAAATAACTCTCCGGAACTATATGACAATAAGCGGACTATTATAGTCCCGAATGTCATTCGAATTTTTAGAATAGATTTTGTAATTATATAATAAGAACAATTATACAAAAAAATATATAAAAAAAAAACATTAAATCAACCAATATTTTTAGGCTAAAAAATTCAAAAAATTTTATACAGACATTATTAACATTTATATACACGACCGAAATAGATAGTGCTGTTTGTTACCTCTATTAACGCATCATCTATTCCGTTTAGTCCAAAAATAATCATAACATTTCAACTTCATAAGGTGTAAATAGAAACAAAATAACCATAATATTACCAACCTAGCATTTATAACCTAAAATTAAGGATGATTGCGGGAGAGAAACAACAAATAATTGTGCAAGCATACCAAAACATAACACTAAAAACTCGTCATAATAAGTTGTTATGACCAATTTATTAGGCCCTTATCTTGTCGTCTAATACTATACTACTGTCAATAGGTAACTATCCATAGTGTCATTACTTTGGCGCTGGGCAGCCATTTGCTTACAAAATTAGAATGCAACACTATATCACTCAAAACATAACACAAATAATTGAAATCCAAATTTTATCTATTCATTTGATATGAAAATATTACTATAATTTGAAATATGAGGAAACTCACCAAGTATATTATTTATCACAAGAGCGGGCACACGATTTCAGCGCTTATTACGTAGGAAACTTCGCGTTCGTTCGTCCTAATGAACACATGAAATGACGATAACACAGATAACGCGATCTGATTGGAGAAAATCGAATGACCCGCCATATTGCGACCAATCAGTCAACTTACGTTAGCTTTATTTTTTGTTTATACTTACCTATATTTAAACTATCTAGCCAGCACTGCATCGCATCTTTTTATGCACACACACTACACAAAATAAATGCTTGCATTGCATTGTCAACTAAACAGTTGTCAAGAAATTTGAGTGAGCGAGAATAAGG
Organism: Parelbella ahira ahira; assembly: GCA_018244795.1. Taxonomy (NCBI): domain Eukaryota; kingdom Metazoa; phylum Arthropoda; class Insecta; order Lepidoptera; family Hesperiidae; genus Parelbella; species Parelbella ahira. Next base: position 16,335 of record DWME01001057.1, read on the forward strand.
AGAGTTCAAAGACGAGTGAAGTGGAGTGGGTACTGGTATACAAGTCTGTGTAACTGTGCGCAGAGCTTGCTAGCTATTGCCGTTGCGTTTCGGAGAAGGGACGTATTGTACGCGAATGGCGATCGATGATAAAAAGTTCTTTGAATATTTTCTGATGAAAATACACCTCTTTACTTGGATGTGACTCGTTAAAAAGTGACCACATTTATGATGTCAATAGGGGTATTAGTGCAATAAAACCGCTCGAGAAATTTAATCTACATTTTCAAAACAGAAGCTGCGGCCGTTCGTTTTCTTTCAGTACAGTGATCAATGATTATCTGGCTCATATTTATAAATTCTGTGTAAAATCGAACTGACCGGAACTTTCATTATGGTATTGATTAACTTGTATAATAGAAATGTCCTCCGTTATTGCAAATCATAACCTCAACGGTGGGGCTCTGTGAATACTTACGTCGAACTATATTGTTTCGCGCACTGCGAGGTCTGTGGTACAAGTGTAATCTCTCTGTTATATATGATTCAACGCGAGTATCAAATGAACAACGGGTTTAGTACAGGAGAAGAAGATTCTAGAGGTAATTCGGACCAAATATGTTGCCTTGTGGATGATAGCGACCGCTGTAGACGACCTGCTGGCAACGCTTCATATAGCAAACGAATCCAGAAAACCGTAGCTCAACGAAGACTCAAGCTCAACATTGATCCTCAGGTTAGTCTTATTCAGTTTTTTTATTTAATTGTTGCATTTTTAATAAAAAAAATTACCATTGTTAGTAAACCAAACTGTCATAATAATTAGAATTCATTCTTAATAGGCAAGACACACCTATATTTGCGACTATCATAAGACCATGATTCAGTGCGCTAGGACCAAGCAGAGGAGGACTAAAGATTCAGAAGATGACAGCAATGAGGCAGATATGGATTCCCCTGAGGTGGACTGGTTTCAGTTACAAGTAAACACTCTAAGGCGATACAAGAGATACTATAAGGTGCCTACTAGGCCAGGATTGAACAAAGCTCAATTAGCTGATGTAAGAACTTTTTCACTATATTATTTTAGAAATCATATTTTTAGCATATTTCAATTTTTAGATAGTGTAATTAGGTCAAATTATTGCCCCAGCACAAATATTTTATTACAAAATACCCAAGCCATAGATTAAATATTTTTTTTATTTACTTTATTAAATGGAATTGTACCTATTAACAATGTTTATACTTCATATTGGTGTATATTGTCTCCAATAACTACATAATGCACTACTTCTCTGACAAAAAAGTTAAGAAACAAATAGAAACCATTCGGGTGTTATTTCACTAAGAACATATCATTATTTTCAGGCTATCCAAAAGCATTTCAAGACATTGCCGGTAAATGAGAAGGAAATTGTAACTTTTTTCATCTACATGGTGAAAACCAATGGTAACAAGTTGGATCAGAAGAACGGAATTAATTCAGACTCAGTGTAGACTTATGTGACTAAAATTATTTATGAAATGTAGTTATAATGTAAGTTTTAGGATATTAGCTTTTCGCCACTCCTTGTTTTTCTCAAATTGTCAATATGCAATATAGATTTATATTGTAATCATATTTTATTGTATGCACAATGTGCTTTTGAAAGCAATAGTTGATTGTGTTATATGCACATCTACTTTAATCATAGCTTATGAACTGTTACAATGAATTTACTATTCACTTTTAACACATTTGTCACGTGTTAATCCTAAATTTTAATGTATTTTTCAAAAATTTCAAACTTATTAATTGAAAACATGAGTTCATGAAGGTGTTAGATGCTAAATTTTAAAATGACCGAAATGTCCATTTAATACATTTGGTGACTACTCTTCGAACATACCACCTATATACATTAGCTACCCTTATTATTACAAGCAACTTGAAGACCTGAGGAAGCATATAAAACACTAATTTTAAAAGAGAATAAAAGATAGGTACATGTCACCTTTATCCACTCATGTCTTAAATTAGTGACTACACAATCATATCATGGTATATTGTGAATAGGGTAGTATGGGAGTGACCACTACCCTGATACATGACAATGGTTATGTACTATGTGAGAAAAAGCGATGCTAATGTTTATGATACGGATATAGTTAAGAGATTTAATAACAGAATGTTGTGAAATGTAAATTTTTATTACATTGCATGTTACAAGCATGAAATGTGTAATAATTTAATCTTCTCCACTATCTGAATCTGAAGATATTTCTATCCATTTGGATGATGCATTCTTTGCAATAATCTCAGCTGTGTGTGGCATTGTTGGCACAACTGAAACAAACATGTATATTATTAGCACTTCACTAATTATTTATACTGAAGATTGATGAAACCATAAAACTGTTACAAATTAAAACTTTCAATTGTTTTAATTCATATCTTGCATTATAAGAACTTATTTTTAAATTGTCTTTGGAAGGTCAATCAAAAAATTCTAGACTGTATGTTTACATGTACTACAAAAGCTTTAATTGTTTTAGCTCTTTAAGCCTCTAGATTCTAACTTACTAAGAAATAAATGGATTACCCATATACAATTATTTTGAAACTAGATTCTCGACTTAATTAATGTTGATTAGTAAATAATATTGGAGCAATTTTTACATACCATCATATTTGCTAGGTTCTGCTGGGTCACTTTTATTTTCTTCCATCTGTATATCCTCTTGCTCGGCTGTCGCTTCATTTACGTTGTATTTCTTAAGGCGCAGACTGAGATCCTTTCTGCTCATTGCCAGTATATGGTCATTTGTTATTATTTCACTAAAGTTTATTTTTGCTCGCTTTTGCCTAAAATTCATAATATCTTACTATTATTTCAAAGTTAAAATAAATATTATCCATACGAATTTATCAGTCGCGAGTTTAAAAGTGACAATAATAAATTGAATTAGGTCAACCACACTGCTATGTAGTTGAAGTTATTAATAATTAGGTTTTGTAATGATAATTTTGGGAACAACATCACATCAGCACCTAGTCAATGAGGAAGACAGAGCGCAGTTCCATGTTTCAAGAGTTACATTATTGGTCCCATGATAGAATTGGTGGTAAGCTGTTTGCCACATACGGATTACAATTCCAAATTTTGAGCAACAACTTGTACAACCAAATAGTAACTGGCCAGGTCTTCTTGATCAGCAGGCTTGCTTGCAACCAATCCACCAATGATACACTCAGTAAGTTAGGAACAGGTAATATTTACACAATGTTATAGCAGTGACAGTGTTGTGGTTTAAAATTCACCTTCCTACTCCAGGGGGCCTGCTTTTAAATTGTGCTCACATTAGAGCTCTTGATTTGGTACTCTAAAGTGTGAAATCTGACTACCTACATTAAACCACTATCTCTGGCCTCAGCCGGTCTCATGAGAGTTGATCGACCTCTAACAGTAGAACAATAAAAGGGTTGATGATTGTGTTTATGTCATATGTATATACATATAGTAGGTATTATTGAGGCATATAAGTGTATATGAGCTGTGTGTATATATATATATATATATACAGGAGGGGGTTATATATATATATCTCCCCCCCCCACACACATTTTGTACCACACTACAGGTTGGTACACCTATAGGTACATATATATGTTGTTTGCTGATGATGACTTTTTTTTCAAATGCCTTGTATTGTGGTATATGTAAAATAATTCTTAAAAAGGTTCAGTACCTAAAATAACAACATGTAGAGTGATGTTAATGCCTATTAATTAGCTATTAAATGAAAGTTCAAGTATGACAATCAAATACAATGAAGAATAATATGAAAAGTGGAAATATAAGACAAAAGAGATAATGAACATGTGATATAATTATATAATAAAGGTTAAATAATTAAATGACATGATTATATACCTTAAAGTATCATCCTTAATAATAGCACTTTTTACTTCGTCAACAAGACTTTTACATCTCTCTGCAGCATGTTGGATAGCCTTGTTAACAATATTAGAATTATCAAGGGCAGCTCCACTAAGATCTAGTAAGCACAATTCTTTGTATTGATTCATTCCAACGACTAACAAACAGCCACATGTATTAATACCTTCCTCAGTGTTACTCATGCACACCAACTCTTCAAGGAACGATGGATCTGATAATAAGACACTGGAACAAGCAATCGAAAAATAGATTTTATGCAATCAATATTTGGAATTAAAAAAATCTTTTATAATCTATGCATTATAAAACAAAAGGGCATTTTACATATCTCTTAAATACAAAATCTGGGCTGAACTCACAAGTATTTCAGTCTGCCTTTTAGTTGGTTGTTGGTAATACATGTATTCCCAGAGATATTTTTTATCAAAAATGTAATTAAACACTGCTACTTACTCATCACTAAATATAACGTAAGTGAGACACACAGGGTAATGGTATAGTACTGTTGGTATGGGGTCTTTTTCTATTAGACTGTGTATAATAACACTATCACCACTCCGAGTGACATCAGGCCTTTTAAAATGTGCTATTGAGGTAAGAGTTGCAATACTTGAGCACTCTATTAGATTACCTGCATGGTTCAGGACTTTTATGTCGACCCTGAATGACCAAACCTGTAACAGTTAAAAAAAAATTGTGAAATATTTCAGTTAATATCCACACATATTCAATTACATATCTGGGTAATTTTATATTCTTATTTGTGAATTTTAACTGATAACGTCAAACATTTCTCATCTCAAGGGGATCATTGCTATAGATCTTACTGTACAATTTGAAGCACTGCATTAGTATTAAAGTAGACAGGCTATCATAAGATTTATGCAGAATCACCTAAGCTGAACTGAGCTATCTTAACTGAACATGGATAAACTCTGTTAGCTATTGTGATATAAGACTTTAAACAGGTTTAGCAACATCTGCAACAGCAACATTTATCACTTATTTTGTATTTATTAGTTTGTTCATTTTGAACACTACTACCAAAATAAAGGGTCTATACATTTTAATGATATATATTCTAGAAATTGGTTTTGATAACTAAGAAAATACATGTTCTTCAATTGCATTATTGGTCCTATTGTTTTATTTCAAACTTGCTTTTTTTTAATATTCTGTAAAGATTTTAGTATCAAATCGGCCAGTGCTATGTAACACATATTATGCATTTTATGGATAGTGTACCTTTTCCTCAACCATAATGCATAGTGATTCAAGATCAATGCATTTAGAATCCTTATAACACTTTTCTAGTAATCTGTTCAGGTACATAGACAGCTCACTCTGCCGATTACCCTCAAATTGTGGGGCTGCCATTGGGCTAAGTTCGACATTAATATGGAGGAGGCCTTCGTTGGGACGAATTTGCTTTGGTTGGACCACTTCACAAGAAACCTGAGCTAATACTCTAGAACATACAATAATAACTCTTTTATTATCATATTAAAATAAAGAATGTAAAATTGGAGATTGTAATTTTGAGTGTCTGTGAAAGGCTGCAGGCAAATGCTGGATGCGACAAGCCGAGGACAGGGTGCGATGGCGCTCTTTGGGTGAGGCCTATTTCCAGCAATGGACTGAGATGAAGTGTGACTGTGACTGTGACTGTTGTATAATGCATATTGTTGATATTTGCATTTGCTGACCTTATCCTAACTGCCCTGATGGTCCAATGGTTAGTAAATCAGACTTCCGAGCTGTGTGTCTTGGATTTGATTCCCACCCAAAATGAATATTTATGTGATGAGCAAAGTATCTATATATTTATTTGTACATGTGAAGTTTATCAGCCATTTGGTTTGCATTACACAAACTCTCTTGATGTTAACAGATAGATTTACATTATATAAATGATTTTAGGAATATGAAATACTGTGATACATTTCTATGATTAATTTTTATATATTCCAACAATAAGCTCTGTTTTAATGTCAATATGAGTCTTCACTCTAAAATGAGGAACAAGGTAAAGAGTGTATCAAGATGTTCAACAGATGGAAAGAAAGTATAGAGGTCGCTGGGACATTATGAAGGTGGTGAACTATTGCTGGGTGATGCACAGACATGAAGTAACAATTCATAAACAAAAACAAACAAAACAGCTGTTATTCGTAAAAACGTAATTTCAATGCTTTACAAATTGAAGTTAAATATTTCAATAACGTTACAAATAAGCTTTATTTCAGTATAAGAAGTGAAAATGTTACAATAGTGCGGTTACCGAGCGGTACGGTGCAGTACAATATGCCACGTGAAAAATAAGTTTCGGATACTTTAAACTTACTTGGTTTCGCCCAAGCATACCAGACAACTTCCAAAATCTGATCCGAACGATATTTGCAAATTACGACTTTCATTGAAATTTCTTCCATCTAATCGCTGAAATGAACAATGTAAATTTTAAAAACGCCAAACTCAGACGAGTTTCTACTCACAACTTAATTGAGTTACATACAAGTCCTTGTGTTAAGGCATTCTGCAAGAACGTTTTCTGTGAATTAGATATAACCACATCTTTCATTTTATAATTATTCTGATATTACTCAGGTTTTGTAAAATATATTTTATAGGTTATTTTAGGCACAACAACATTCAATAGTTTGACACATTTTTTTAATGAAATTCCCGTCGTTGGAAGATTTTTGTCAGCCAAGTATATATTTATATAGATTGTACTTGAATTTAATTTAAATATGTTTATTTGTTGCAATTCCTTTGTTATTCATACACACATACGTCGATATGAACAAAGACACACAGTTATAAATATAGCATTTGCATATATAATAGATACAATTTACAAAAGTTAACTAGAAATCTGGCTATGATGACGCTAAAAGTATTTGCTTAATTTTATGATACTTGGTGATTTATTTTATTATGAAACATCTTACTAGAACCTATAACGATAGCTAAGTTACTATCCGTATTATAGGTATTGGCGGGAGGAATTAGATGTTGGGAATGTAAACGCATTCTTAACAAGTATCAAGTGGCTTTCCGCATGTTGTATTTGTTAACTTTTTATAACTCTGCTTAAAGCAAGATCATACCAAAATATGCAAATTCGTCTACTTGTTGCAGCGCTATCATTGTCACTACCCTTTCATCTACCATCACTTTGGTTTACACATTTAAGTGTGGACCATTCTTCATGTAATTATGTTCAATGAGTGATATTTAATATAATAAACATAATTTGTATGGCGCTAATAATTACTGTGTTGTGTGCGTTGAAAGAAACAATTTACCATTATTTCACTCATACATAGTCCCACATTCATTGCACACAATCATTAAGGGTTATTTATTAAGATATATGATATAATTTATAAACGGCCTGGTTTATAATACTCTGCCTTGTCCGCCAAATTCAAGAGTTTTTTTTTTTATTTATAAATACTTTTTTACAGGGCTACTTACCAATATGAACTAGGTCACATCCATCTTATGATCAATAACGTACATTTTTTATTGGTTACCCATATACATAGTAACAACATCGAATGTTTGGTCATGCAACATAACTAAATAATGAGGCCAATACTTAATAGTTGTAATATTAAATATAACCAACAACACACTTAAATAATGCTTTTTCTTCGATGACATCAATTTACATAACATGCCACCATCACCCCAATAATGGTGAAGGGCGCTACAAAGATAATATGGACCTACTTTTTGTTTTTCATTTATTTTCACGCTTTTATTCTCCGAAGGTGTAGGCAAGCAAATGTAGTAGGTACACTCTCACAATTATCCTGTAAAATTTTATGTCCCGCCATGAATTAAGGGGTAAGCCTATTGCCGTATACCGGGCACGTATTCGGACTCCGGGCTATTACGAGAAACTCTAATAAATAATAATAAAAAAATCCGATAGTACCCGACCCGAGAACCGAACCCAGTCGTACTTGCAACCTTTCGACCAATAAGACTCAACGAGATCCACTCTATATTTTAAAGGAATAAAAATTTAAGCAATAGAATTTAAAAGTAAAAAGCTCAGTATCCGGACACACACCGGACCTCCTCTTCCATGGCACATATAATATAACTGGTAATAATTGGGATAATTATTCCCTGTTTTCTTCTTCAGAGAAACATAAGTGCTATGTAACAATTTACATATCAGTAAGTAGTTAAAACGGAGTACTGAAGGAAAAATAACGTGTTTACAACATAATATGGAAATCGTTAAGACTCAGTAATTGTATCAAGTTAACGAACTAAAAATGGCATAAAAAATTAAAAGGACAATTTTCTTATCTATACTAATATTTCGTGCAATTTAATATGACATGATCGCGTAGTACGTCAGTGGCGCATCCTCGCCCATCGATCGTCACTTAAACACCAACTGCTCTATGATTACCACCAACGATTGCCCCAATCATGACTGGCCTAGATCTTATCTTTGCCGCCGTATGTAACTCCAGCTTTTGTACAAACGTAATACATGATAATCCTCTTATCGGTGGGTTACTGCTGCAACTGAAATTTTAAGTTAAAATTTGAATATCAAAATATTTGTCCAACAACTGATTTTGTATATTGCAGATGAGCAATTGACATCGAAGCAAAATTTTATTCGCGGGTTAATAGAAGAACTTAATGGCAAACATTTAAAGGTTGCCACTTACCAGGTGAGTTTATCAATTATGAAGTGATTTTGACTAAAAATAAAAATATTTTGCATAGGTATATTTTGTACTATTATTTTCTTATTATTAAGTTTTTTGTAGAATTATCCTTTAAGTTGGGTAGAAAAAGTCGACAATGGAACGTTGCTTGGGCGTGGAGTTGCATTTACGCTTATGGAAATATTGCAGAAAAAATTTAACTTTACTTTTGAAGTAGTGGTTCCTGCGAAAAATTTCGAGTTTGGTGGCAGAAAACCTGAAGATTCAGTGATTGGTCTAGTAAACAGCAGTGTAAGTATTTTTTTAAACTGAGACACTACATCTTCTTTTGATTATCATTATCATGACTCTGATCTAATTGACGATAGAAATAGTGTAGTGTGTAGTTTTCAGGGTAATTATGTTTATTTGATATCTTTTGAACAGTTACCTACTTGTAGCGCGAGTTTAAATATATTGAAAACTAATATACTTACTCGTATATCTTCTTCCTTATCATCACATCAGCCTGTTGCCGTCCACTAGGGATTTTCAATAGCAGTCTACTGAGCTGGATGATCAGCTTCCATAACAATTCCATCATTAATTCATTCAAAATTCAGCATCCTGATTTGACTTTCATTTATAACTTATAATTAGGTAAAGCATCAGATTTAGATTTGTAGATTTAGATTTTCTGCTTTACCTATTAACTTACCTACTATTTTATTTTCAAATGTTTTCCACATTTGTACTTACGTTTGATATATAGATAATGCATATTCTCCTTAATAATATATTATTTCTATATAGAAAGTAGATATGGCCGCTGCTTTCATCCCCACTTTGGCAAAATATAAAAACATGGTGACATTTTCAACCGAGCTGGATGACAGCCTGTGGATGATGATGCTGAAGAGACCGAAGGAATCTGCTGCCGGTTCGGGACTTCTCGCGCCATTCGATACCAATGTATGGTAAGTTATTCAGTCTTTCTAATCGTCTTCATGTTAGTAAATGGCAGCTTCTACCTACGGACTGATTTGTTGGCAATAAAATGTTTTAGTTTTAAAGCCTATTACATTTGTTACTTGCGTTAGGAGCACAGATTACATTAATGAATTTAAAACAACCAATCTTACCAGTACAAGTGTAACTAATCAGTAAAAAAACAATAGGGCATATTACGACAAAGCTTCATTTAGGCAGGCACAATATTTTAATGATGATAATACTCGTAACTGTGACATTTCAGGTACATTATATTAGTGGCAGTGCTGGCGTATGGACCGTGCATAACGCTTCTGACTTATTTGCGCTCTAAGTTGATTCCGGATAAAGAGCAGTTTATAGCTTTGTCACCCAGCGTCTGGTTTGTCTATGGCGCTTTCATCAAGCAGGGAACCACAATGTCGCCGGTAGCAAGTATGTGTCGCTTAAACCATAGCTTCCCATCTGCACATGTGGTTACTTAAATCAGTAAACAGATAAAACCGAACCCGATATTATTTAAGGGCCCTTATATATTATGAAATTATAGAATGACCCTCCTCTTATATATGATATTATTGAAGGGGTCTATTGGTCTTTGATACAAAACTACTGGTAGTTTAACACTAGGTGTTTTGGAACCTGATAAAACTATTGAAGTGTTTAAATATTATTTTCATAGATACACAATGATGACAAAAACTGTCGTCAGTTATTGTCATCATCATCATTCACCTTACATTGTTATTTAGTACAGTCGCCCTTCACAAATATGGAATACGTTATTAATTTTTTTACAATATCATCGTATACCTACATATAGGCTAAAATATTAATAGGTAGGTACTAACTAAACTCATAGAGCATCAGATATAATATTTAAGTTAGGGAAATTGTTTTGAAATTTTGATTTTACATAGAAAACAGTACGTAATGGAGTTTTCTTTACAATCGATAGTATCTCGGGACGATTAGTGTTGAATGTCATCCATCATTCGCGGTCACGCCTTTCCACATGTACAATCATATACATTTTTTATTTATTGACATGAAACCTTTACCTACAACTTACCCCTGTTTTAGTACATAATAGACAGTAGTGCCCTCAATATATCTAACTATTGTAGTAGTAGAGTAAGAAAAAACACTACTAAAGGTCCTGCTTTACGATCCCCAACCCGCATGTTCAACGTGGAGATTGTGGGCGAAAACCCTTAAGGGGGGCCTATATCCAGCAGTGGAATTGACCAGGTTGATAATCATGATGAAGAAGAAAAAACCAACAAAAGTTTACCTACTATGACACTGTGCCTCTGAGTCCTATTCATTGGTAGAAGTTATACAATGTGCTA